>JAGFNQ010000825.1:0-78235 GCA_024364735.1 Boesenbergia rotunda | reverse complement strand
TTTGTGCCCGATCATGTGGAGTCCATTCAGTATGTCTTGATCCGGGCGTGGAGTTGGCTTGCAGATTCTCCTTCCTGCATTTTTATATTAATAACTTATTTAAAAGTAAATCCCTTTTGTTACCTTGGCATCAGAGGTGCCTTCATGTAGTTCAATTAATTTGTCCCATAGCTCCTTTGCTGAGTCGGTTGGTCCAATTCTGTTTAGCTCCTCTTTGGTAAGTCCGCACTGGAGGGTGTTCTGGGCTTTGAACTCGGTCTGAGCCTTTTTCTTCATCTCTGGGTTCCATCTGTCGGGCTTCAGTGGAGCATTATTTCCCTCATCCATTGGCGGTGTGTAGCCTGTTTGAACTGCAAACTACTGATCCATGTCGGTCTTCAGATAAACCTCCATCCTTCTCTTCCAGTAGGGAAAGTCTTCCCCATTAAAGAGGGGAGGGCGGGCAGTGCTATAGCCTTCACCTTGAGCCATCTGAAATAGACTACACAAAAACTTGTCCCAAGACTAGGTCTTGGATTAGTAGTGTGGTAGAAAAAGGAGAAGAGAGAGAAAGAGTGACTTGAAATGGTGTTGCACCAAATTCGAGTAAAATCAAACGAACGGAAAAAATAATCCAAATCTAGGCAACAATACCTAATTTAGATCAAGTGTAGCGAAAAACCAAAATTCGAAAAAAAACTGGATTTCCCCCGGCTCTTATGGTGGTTGCACCGATACAGAGCGTACCAGGCTCTGATACCACTTGTAGGATCGATGCACGTGAGAGGGGGGGGTGAATCACGTGACTTTTAAATTTAAATCAGAGTGCTTTAAAAAGCGTGCACAGCGGAAACGAAAGAAACGAAAAACGAACACACAAACACGAACGATTTTTACTTCGTTCAGAGCCTTCGGCGACTCCTACTCGAAGGCCCAGGTCCCTCGGACCTTTCCGTTGGGCAATCCACTAATACTCTCTACCGGTAAACACCGATAGAGTAGGCGAGTAGAAAGGAATTGAAAGTGTGACAACCCCACACTTTCAAGTAATTAAATGCAACAATCTATATATTAAAAAATTATCTTTTTACCGACGTCCGGAGTAGGTTGACTCTTTCGGGGCAGCTGGACGTCGTCGGCTCGAAGTGAAGCGTTTCCGGAGCAAGGCGCGAGCGTAGAAGAACTTGGAGGCTTTTGAAGAAGTGTTGTTCTGAAGAAGAGGGTCGAGGGCCCTTTATATAGGGCTGGGGGCGCCCGGGATGCTCGGGGCGCCCCCCCACGTGGCTTTCGATCCGGCGAGCCCTCTGGTCAAGGCTGATCTCTGCTTCTTCGGGATCACCTTTGACTGGGGCGCCCGACGCGCGCGGGGCACCCGGTTTGACCGGTCAAGGCTTCATCTTCTTCGCGAGGGTGAGCTGCTGCAGCTGCCAGTGGCGTGGCACAGTGGGCGCCCGCGACACGCGGGGCGCCCGACGCGCGCGGGGCGCCCGAAACATCCGGGGCGCCCCCAAATGTGCTGCTGTCGGGGCGTTTACTTGCTCTGCTGACTTTGGGTTGACTCTGGGGCACCCGAAACATCCGGGGCGCCCTGCTCAGTTACTGCCTCACTCCTTTGAGGCTCTCTGAGCTGCAGAAACACAGTCCTTCGGTCCTGCATCCAGGGTTAGTCCAAAACAGCAATTGATAAGTTAATTTACACAGCCTTGGCTGTCTTGGTTCTGACTTTGGGTCTCCAAAATGGAGCCCTAGGTCGAGCCGACGCCTAATGTTCCCTCAAGGGGAACGCGTCCTCACTAGTTCGCTCCTCCAGTGACTTACCTCACTTACCTTGTGCAGCTCTACTTGACTTCTTGACCCACCAGGACTTCCTGCCAAGGCTCAACCACCTTGGTCTTCCTGCCAAGTCTCAACCAACTTGGTCTTCAGCCAGTTGTCAGGTCCCGCGGACCCAACTGGACTTCCCGCCAGGACTCAACCATCCTGGACTTCAGCCTGGTGTCTGGTCCTAAGTCTTTCAACCCTGCACACTTAGTAAAGGGGTTAAACACTAACAACCCTAACTTTAACCACTTTGTCATACATCAAAACCCGAGTTTGACCGTTAGTGCAAACTGCACCAACACAATGTACCTATCCAACCGGTCACTAACAAGGAGTGTGTGGGGTAAGACACCACAAGAAACATAGAGTGGAAGGAAGCCTGGGATTTCTCATTTAAAAGTTTTTGGGAGTATGACCCACGTTTATGAACCTGACAAAGCAAGAAGTAAATTGGATGATAAAAGTAAGAAGTTCATTTTTATTGACTATAATACTAACTCAAAAGGGTGTAAGATATATAATCCAGATGCTGGGAAGACAATCATCAGTCAGGATGTCATATTTGATGAAGAAGGAGAATGGAATTGGGAATCTTAAAATGAAGATTACAACTTCTTCCCTTACTTTGAAAAAGAAGATGTGGAGCAACCAAGGGTTGAGTAAACAAGAGAGGAGCCTACTACTCCACTAGTAACATCAATATCAAGTACTCAAGAAAATTCATCCGCATCAACTTTAAGTGAAAATTCAAGTGAAAGAGTCATCTTTATGAGGTAACTAAAAATCAAGATAATCCTACTCTATTTTGTCTCTTACTGATTGCAAGCCTATGGATTTTTAAGAAACTATAAAAGTAAAAAGTGGAAAGATACGATGGATAAAGAAATCATGACGATCGAAAAGAATGGTATATGGGAGTAAACTCAACTTCCTGAAGGACATAATGTGATTGGTGTAAAATGAGTTTACAACATAAAGAAAATTGTCAAAGGAGAAGTTACTGATATCTTTACCAAACCATTCAAATTTGAAGACTACATCAAGATGTGAAATTTACTTGGAGTTGCAAAATCATGTTTAAGAGGGGATGTTACAGATTAAACTTAATTGTGGATAGAATATTAGTCAGTAGATAGAGATAAAATGGAATTAGTGGATAGAGATAGAATTTTATATGTGTGGAAATATGAGATGACAATTATTGATAAGGATGAAGTTTCGTAGTAAAATAAAAATGTCTAAATTCAATATGGAGTTGATGTTTATCCAATAAGACTATAAATATATAACTTTTTGATGAATGAAATCAAGTTGAGTTCTTTTTTTTTTATTCTTTTCTCTTCAACAAGAGTGCAACTCTTATTTCATATTTTTGCTTCGAATAAAATAGCAGTACAATCCAAGTGCTTTTAGATGTCCACTAAAAGTGTTCTCCTCCCCTCTCGGTTTCACCCGACGCCGTCGAGCCCTAATTACTTCACCTCCCTCGACTGCCGCCTAGTTGCCGGAGCCTATCTCCACGCGATCCTCCGATTCCCTGTGCGCCAAGCAGAGGTAAGAATTGCTTTCTATTGAAGTTAGATTTCTTATGTTCAAATTTGTTGGGATGCTTGGTTTTTTTTCTCTTGATTTTTGATCTGTCGAGAATTTCTTGTGGAGTTTAACTTATTTTGGTGACCCTTTGTACCATGAGAAATTTTTGGAAGTGGATGTTGGCTTTTGTTTTCTCATTTGGATTTGGTTTCCTCTGTCGTAGGTTGTTGGTTTGGGATGAGCTGTGATGGCAATTAGGATTCTAAGTTTATTCTGTGATAAAACTCTATTTTTGGATTAATGGGTAGTGATAGATCGAAGACGTTGCTAGAGGGGGGGTGAATAGCACTTTAGCGACGTTTTCTCCGAATGGGTGACTAATCCAAGGATCCACGCGAGTACTCCACCTCTACTAAGAAAGGTCTCCTTCAGGTGGAGAAACCTTTACAACGGTGTTGTCTTCCTCTTTACAGAATGTAATGATTGGAGAGAGAGGAAGATGAGAAGACTCGAAGCACGAACAGCACCTCGTTACAGTACAAGACCGTACCGTTCACATGCGAAAAAGTCCTCTTTTTATAAGAGAACAGGACAGACTCGCAGTTTGTCCAGCCCCGCACCAATCGACTGCCCCTGGGGCAGTCGACTGGCCTAGCATTAATTGCTAGCCAACGGCTAGTTTTCGGGGACTACCAGTCGACTGCCTCTGGGCCAGTTGACTGGTAAGAAGCTGTAAACTTTTTGTGAGTTTTGGCAGTCGACTACCCTCTGGCCAGTCTACTGCTCACTCACTTACAGTCATTCTGTTCATTCTCCTTCACGTGTGCCTTCAGGTTCACTCCCTTGGCTCGCCCCTTGAAGTCATCTTCCTCTGGCTCTCGTCCCTCGGATACGCACGCAAGCCTTCCCTTGGCTTGCCTCCATGCCACCCTTCACGTGTGCCCTTGAAGTCCACTTCCCGACTTGCCCTTGGAGTCCTCCTCCCTCGGCTCTCGTCCCTTGGATATGTTCACCATGTGTGATTCTCCAAGTCCTGCAAACTCAATCACACATATCAAATACAACATAACAATCTAACCTTAAACATATTCAGACACACACATCAAAACCATGATCTTCCAATCATTTTAGGGTCGATTGCCTCAACAATCTCACCCTTTTTGATGTGTGGCAATATGTTTAAGTTTAGAGATAAAATGACAGCCAACAATAACAGTAACAATAAATAGCAATAGAAAAACATAAGTCATACCAAACCTAAGAGGTAACCTCCCCCTTAATCCATGTCTTCTCCCATTTTCAATTCTACTCATGATCTAAGTTAAGTTTCAACTTAACACTAAACAACATTAAAAATGTAAGACATATCAAAATCATAGAGGTAATGATAATTACCATTTTGTTAATAAATTTAGGCTCTCAAATCCATGTTTTGATCCACTTTTATATGCTTAAGTTTGCATTTACATTAGGTTTCATGAATTCTTTCTATTTTAGCTTTGGATAAAATTCTTTCTATATTTGAGATATTTTGACATTAATTTTGAATCTAATTTTGTAGGCTTCAAATGACCATGGACCTAGATCAGATTGGACCAAACTTGAGCCAGAATTGGATCCGGATCAAGACGATCAAGCCTTGGATTAATATGGGCCGTCCGATTAAGAAACGGCTAGATTTGAGCCATCCGTCAACTTCTGATCAATCCGAGTTCAAGATAGAGTTAATCAAGACTGAAGATCAAGATCTGGAAGTTTGAGCCACATCAGAGGTCATCCAGCCGTTGGATCGAGCTCGAGAGGGTCTAAGCCGTTCATTCAAAGATCAGGGCAATCTGAGCCACCCGATGTAGATCTGATCGATCCGAGCTGAGGAGGAGCAGATCCTGACCCTTGATTAAGATCTGGAAGGTTTGGTTCAGATTTGAAGAGATCTGACCGTTGGATGACACAAAGAGGATCACAGTCGTTCAAATTTAAATGGGATGAATAAAATGCGGAATTCCCTCTTCAGTCGTCGTCATCGCGTGGTAGCAGAGTAGCTTCAGTTTTCTCCATTCTTCATCGTTCTTCCTTAGATCGCGTGCGCGACCACATCAGATTCGTAGTCTGCAAGATTTCAGATCATCCAGGTATATTTTCCACTTAAGTTTGCTAATCGATTGTGTTATAGGAAGTTCCGGAGAGGGTTTCGCCGGAGCTTTGTTTTCACTGATTGATCCATTCCCGATCGCTGGATTTCCGTGGTCCGGAGCTGTCGAAGCAATGTAGAGGGGTTCTCGAAGGTGTTCTGATGGTTTCCGAGCATCGATCGTCATCCAGTTGATCGAGATGGAGGAGATCGCGAAGTGATTTCAGTCTCTGACCGTTCACTACGATCAGACAGATACGCCTCTGATCGGTCCCCAGTCCGATCAGAGGAAGATCAGATCAGTCCAGTGATCAATCAGGAAGATCCAAATGCACCAATCCATTGCAACTTGATCCAGGAGGTAGATCCTTCATTGGTTTTTGAGCTAGGGGGTTCATAGCTCATCTTTTGTGTGACGGCAAAGGGAAGTCTTGTCGATAAACTGATTTGATGTTTAATTAGGATAATTTTCGGTTCCAAGCATGTATTTCTTCAATTGCTCTAGCTTGTTTCCATTACACTTCATTTCAATCAAGTTCTTAAGTATCATTTTGTTCTAGTTTCCAATTTCTGCAATTCATCTTCTGCAATTAGTTTCCTGCAAGTAGTTCCTAAATTTCAATTCTATAGTTTTGAATTTAATTGTTCAATTGTCAATTAGGTTAAGTTTAGTTTCCGCAATTTCCTAATTCATTTCTGCTTAGTTAATTCCACTTTGTTCCAAATTGCTATTTCATTCCTTATCGCAAAAACCCCCATTTTATCTAGAAAACCCAAAACATCAAACGATAAATAACTTTCAAGCTTGAATTAGGCATTGACAACTAGTCCTTGAAAAAATATGACCTGAGGCCCCTATTCTACATTTAATTTTGTTAGCCAAGGGTTTGCAGCTTATAAATATCTAAATTTGAGGCTCGAACGTGACACTAGTAATTGGGCTCTATCAAATTTTTGGCGTCGTTGCCGGGGAACAACTAGTTGAGTTTGTTTAATTTGAGCTTGTATTTATATTTATATTCTTTGGTTCTATTCTCATTTGCTTTATCTTTTTGTATACATTTGATGCCATTTTTGTTTGTTTATGGCCAGGACTGCAGGTGGTGATCTTGAGAGTTTGAGAAGCTATTGAAAATTTTTCTACTCATTCAAGCAGTTCCATGGCTGAATATCAGTATTTTTAGAGTTTTCAACAGCCTTGTCAGAATTTTCAGCAACCCTATTCTCAATTCCAAAATTTTCAACAAAATTTTCAACCATTCCAGCCTTGTCAAGATTTTCAGCAACCAAATTATCAATTTCAGCCTCCACTTCAACAATTTCAGTAAGGTTTTCAACCAAGTCAGCCTTTCCAACAATTTCAGCAGCCCTATTTGAATTTTCAGCAAAACCAATCCTTGAATCAGCCACCTCAGCAATTTCAGCCACAATTCCAAAATTTTCAACAAGGTTACAATCCTAATCAGCAAGGTTTTCAACCATACAATCAGAGTTTTCAACCTCCACAATTTCAGCCCTCACCACAACAATTTCAACCTCAAAATCAAAATTTTCAAAGCTACAATTCTCAGCAATTCCAACCAAGTTTTTAGCCCAATTGTCATCAATTTTCACAGCTAAATCAACAATTTAATCAGCCCCAACCACCTTATTTTCAGAATTCACAACCTAGTCATGATTTTGAGCAACCTAATGCTACATTTCAAGTTCAACAAGAGTTTTATGCTCATCAAGGAGACTTTGAGGATTCTAGTGAGCTTGAGGCTCAACAACAAAGGCTTGAGGAAATTATGCAACAAATCATACAACAACAAAGTTCACAACAACAAGAGTATGATTCTACGCTTCAAAACATTGAGAGACACATGGGACAATTGGTTTGTGAAATGAATCAAATGCAAGCCCAAGGATCAAGCTAATTGCCTTCTCAAGCTATTCTTAATCCTAAGGGGCATGATTGTGAACTAACTTTGGGGAATGAGGAAGTTGTTTTGAGTCTAAACATTCCAAGGGTTGATTTTTCTGAAAAATTTTCAGCAAACTATTGTTCATCTCAAAACAGCCCTAAAATTGATTCTATACCGGTTAAAAGTGACCCTAGTGTAAGCCTAAGTCCTTCTTCAATTGATCTTGCAATTTTAGTGGAAGAAGAAGAAGAAATCAGCAAAATTAGGGTACCTACAGTAGCTATTCCTCCTGAATTTCCTGTTCAAGATCCTTTCTAAAATTTTCAGCTCAAGTGGAGGAACCAAGGGAACCTTTACCCTTCCCACCATACCCCAGAGAGGATTTTCTACCATTAGCATGGGTATTGTAGATGAAGTTGTTGAGACTGATTTAATTACTGACAAAACTTCACTTGATATAGTGGGAGGAGATGTTAATTCAAAGAAAGCTGAGGATGCGTTAGCTGTTGATGTAGTCTGGCCCAATTATTGTTTTGGTATTGACAACGATTTAAGTTTGGTTGAATGAATTCGGATTAAGTCCAGGTGGATCGGGAGATCGCACGCTGGCATAGGAAAGTCCTAGTGGGACTAGGCACACCTAGTGGGACTAGGTGAAACCCTGGTGAGTGAAGCCAGGTCCTAGCTTGGGAAGCTAGGTTGGATGAAACCCTGGTGAGTGAAGCCAGGTCCTAGCTTGGGAAGATAGGTTGGATGAAACCCTAGTGAGTGAAGCCAGGTCCTGGTGAGTGAAACTGGGCATGGAGTCTTGGTCCGGGGGACTGAGCACGAGTCAGAGAAGGCTGGGAGCCCGTTCTCTTGACTTAGAGTGGAATTGGTTTTGGCTGGATCGGTCTGGTGACCAATCAGGGAAGTTGGCACGAATTTTCTTCATGGATCGGTCTAGTGACTGATCCAGAGAAGACTGATAGGTCCGGTGACCGATCAGGGAGCGAACAGAGACGTTGTTTTACTTCTGTTCTGCTCCTGATCGGTCTGGTGACCGATCAGGGAGAGAACAGAAGCTTTTGTGCTCGGCTCCTGATCGGTCTGGTGACCGATCAGGGAGACCTTCAGGTCATTCTGGTGAACGATCAAATGTCGCGAGCTTCTCCTTATAACCGATCAAGCTTCAACATGATCGGTCAGGAAGTGTCCTGATCGGTCCCCAGACCGATCATGTTAGTGATATGAGAGAAGTGTCCTAAGGCAATCGCCTTATGATGTAAACATTTATATTAATAAATGATAATTCACTATTTGAGTATACATGTTTTGTGTATTTGATTGGGATCTTAAACTCATCTACTGAATGTCCGCAATACAACTCACAGCATAAGAGAATTTGTGATGGGATCACAACTAGTGATTGTCTCTAATGTGCAATTGTGAAGTATTGAAATTATCCCTAGTCGATGAATTGATAAAAACGGACACTATCAATTCTGTTGAGACTAGCATGGGTTATTCTCTAATCAGCTGATTTTCACTGGCTGGTGACATTGGGATGTCCGGAGATAAACATGGATGCTAGTTAAGAGAACTAGTTCATTGGAGTGACTAGCTGTAAAACTTCATATGGTTATCTATAAAGATATGTCAATGAAGTTCTTACTGCAGCTTAAGTGCGATGTTCCTTTGACTTGCGGTGTTCAAGTCATCTTGGTCATGGAGACTTATACTTTAACATCTTAAGCAAGCATCTCCAAGGAGGTGTGGACCCAGGATGATTGGGTATAAGCCAAAGTGCCCGAAGATGTTTGAACAGCCTACAAAGGATTCACCACTCCTTGCGAGGAGAGGTATACCCAGGCCTATCGTCGGATTGTTACTCAAAAAAACCTCTGGCCAGAGTATATCATGTTAAGAGTGCGAGTCTCTTAAATACATGAGAGTAATTAGAAATCCAAAGGACGAGAAAGACATTACTTGGGCTAGGTGTGACGTAGTCAGCCTAGTGGGGACTGACACAAATAGACCGTGTCCTGAACCAAGTGGGTATAAGATGGTGAAGGGAATGGGGCACAAATCATTAGAGCTGCTGAAGGGTTTCAGAGTAATTTCTTCTGAGGTCAAACCGTTGATCTTTCGATTAATTGGGGATCATGATGTACTACTAGGTGTCACTCATGATCGTTCTATAATTAATGGGTTAATTATAGACGGCCAACATAAATCGAAAGCCTATTTAGTCACACGCACTACGAGTAATCCGAGGGATTTAAAACGAGTTGAAAATTGGATTTTCCGATCAAGAGAAATAAGTCGAATCTGAGTTAATCAGAGGTGCAATGGAAGCTAAAAATGGCTAAGTCTTTTGAAGGCTTTTTGGGCGAATTAAATGGGTTTAATTCGCGATCGGTTCGGGTTGTTTTGGCCGACCAAAGAGGGTGTCCACCCTCTTGGTGTTGGCCGGCCATTAAAGGGAGAAAAACCAATTTAATTGGTTTAATTAATAAAATAAATCTAGTGTGATTTATTTTATAAATTATGGATAAATAAATTTGTATAAAGAAATTTATATAAATAAATTTGTAGAAATTTATTCTTTTTATGGAAGTTAAAATAATCCATGAATTGGTTTATTTTAATTTTATAAAATCAATTATGAATTGATTTTTCCATAATAAGAAAGTTTATAAATTTCTTATAAAATTTATTCCATAATTTAAAGAGAAGAAGAATTTGTTTTATTATAAATTAGTTATAATATGACTCGGCTTAAACGGAATAATTAATAAGAGAATTTATAAGATAAATTTCTTATAACTAATTCCGTTAATTCCGTTAAGAGGGAGACTTGGCAAGGGAGATGCTACTATATAAAGGAACCAAAGGCAAGCCCTTAATTCCAATTGAGTTGTCAAGAGAAGTAGCTCCCTCTCTCCCTCTCTTTCTCTTCTCCTTTCTCTTCTCCCCACCTAGGGCCGGCGCCCTCTTGGAGTTTTAGGGCCGGCGCCCTCTTGAAGAACTAGGGCCGGCGCAACCCTCTCCTTCCCTTGTGAGTTGTCGTGAGCTTCAACAAGAAGGAGAAACCAAACAAGAAGAAGAAGAAGCGGATAGCGACTCCTCTCTTCCCGGAATTCGATTCCGTTTTCTTGGTGGTTAGTTTCCCTTTCCTCTCTTGATGTTTCTTGTTTTACCTATAGAGAATCTAGTAGTTCTCATCGGCGCAAAACTCGTGACTTTGCGAAGTCATCCCGAAGAGAACTCGGCGTGGACGCGAATTGAGGCGGAGCTTCCAAGGGACGCTACGGTTGGATCTCGTCCCTTACTTCGAGTTACGAGAGGTATAATGTAAATTAGTTTACTTTTCCGCAAAAGTTTTAATTTATGATCATGTCCACACACCATAAGGTTGCATGCTAGATACGAGGTTAAAATAATTTAGGAAATTATTTTATGCTAATTCTTCCGCTGCACGTAAAAATTTAAAATTTTACGAACCCGTATCCTTGTCAACATGCACCTGGTCCCAACAGTGGTATCAGAGCCGGTTAGTGTTCGACATTATCATATAATTGTTTTGTGGAACACTTTGTCATGATCTCAATTTCGGAAAAATTTTTCAATTATGGAAACTTTCAAATTATAATAGATTTTAGATTTAGAAATTTCAAAGTTTGGAAATCTTCATGAAATTTCGCAAACGTTTGGAATTTTCTAGTTTCTAAAATTTTATGATAATTATGAAAACTTCCCATCTTTGGAAACTTTCCAAATTTTGGAAATTTTTTTATTTTAGAAATTTTTAATTTTTGGAAATATGTAAGTTTTCTTTTTACCAGAAACTTACAATTATTCTGAAAAATTATTTTTGAAATCTCGCAATTTTGGGCACTTTCTTTTGAGAAAGTCTAGACAAATTCATGGACAGTTAATTGATAATTAAATTTGAATTGGTTTTTAAATTGACAACAAAATTCTTTATTTTGGATTGAGCCTCGGGGAGCCGTCCAATTTAAAGTTAGTTGTTGTAATTTAATTTCCCAATTTTTAATTGAAATTGTCATGTTTGATTTGGATTGAGCCTCGGGGAGCCGTCCAATTAGATTTACAACACATTACTTTTCTTTGGGTATCTGAGCCTCGGGGAGCCACCCTTAGAAAACAATTTGTTGTAATTAATTAAATCCATGAATAAAATATGTTGAAGAGGTGATGCTCTTACATATTGTTGTCTCCAAAATTAATTAGGAAAATGGTTTCCTATAGAGTATTCTTAAATAAGATTTTCATGAAAATAATATGTAGTTGAATTAAGGGATTTGTCTCTTAATTTAATAAGATTTGATTTAGAGAAATCAAAGTCTTGAACATATTATTTCCGAAATTAATTATGACAATTTAGGAAATTGTTTCCCAAAACAATTCCTTTAATAAAGTATGAAATTAGAATGAGGAAATCCGGTTCCTAATTCAATTAATGAGACTTGATAACTTAAGTCACATACATACTTTATTAAGGAAATCGTTAGTCATGACATATGTCATGATTGTGCATTAAAAAGGAAAAGATGAGACCCAAAACCCCTTTCAAAATATTAAGGCTAACACCTTCCATTAATATGATTAGAACCGGAGTTTTGTTTCTCGTTTGGGTTGATGGACACATCCATGCCCGACTTGAACCTCAACATGTTCAAACCATTGAATTAGTTTATGAATAATATAGTTGGAGTCAGAGGTCAATCCTTAGTTTTGGTTGTTGGACACATCCAAGCCTGACTAAACGGTTGAATGAGCTCCAACCATATTAAAACTATTTCTTGATTAATGGTCAACCTTAAGCTTGGAGCATCGATTTGTTGTGCCACAGCCAAGGTCGATGCGAAAAGAGGTGCAGTTGGGTGCTATGTATATGATGCATACTTGTTAATGAGTTAGCAACCCAATGATTTATGCAAACATTCAATTAGTTGATAGCATAATGTGATAGTTGCATATATGTGATATGTAATCGGTATAATTACCTACCTTCATAGCTAAGAATGACTTGATGGCTACAGCCATGGTTGTTCTTATCTATGGTTGGATATCAACCTATTTAGAGATGTTCCTACAATCTCCCGAATTGATAAAAAGGGTTATTCAATTTGAAAAATAAATAGGATTTTATTTATGTATGTTGATACATTCTTTAATCATTCTTCTCACATAAATTCAATTTGTATTTCTAGGATAATCACTCGATCATGTCTTCTCTAAACTTGCGTTCCATTTTGGACACTAATAAACTGACTGGGCCGAACTTCATAGACTGGCTTCGAAACCTGAGGATAGTCCTCAAGGCGGAAAAGCTTGCTTATGTCATTGAAAATCAACTTCCCGACCATCCTCCAGAAAATGCAACTCCGGACCAATTGTTGGCCCATCAGAAACATGTGACCGATTCTGAACTTGCGAGTTGCATTATGCTAGCTTCTATGGTACCTGAGCTACAAAAGCAGCATGAGCATATGGATGCTTATACCATCATCTTCCATCTTCATGAGTTGTTTGAAGAGCAGGCGAGATCCGAAAGGTTCGAAGTCTCCAGACTCCTCTTCACCACAAAGATGCAGGAAGGCACTTCTGCCTCGCAGTTTGTGTTAAAGATGTTGGGGTACATTGAGCGACTCAACCTGCTGAAGACTGTGGAGCCTTCTGTAAAGCCAGATCAAAAGGCGGTACTGTTAGTTGGTTCCTCGAAGAAAGGTTCTAAGAGGAAGGCCAAAGAACATAATAAAGGGAAGAAGAAAAAGGCCAAAAAGACTGAAAAGAAACCAAAAGGAACTTGCCATCATTGTGGCAAGGAGGGTCACTGGCGAAGAAACTGCAAGGTTTATCTTGAGTCCTTGAAGAAGAAGGCATCCGATGCCCCATCCTCTTCAGGTATCTTCGTTATTGAATGTCACTCTATTTCCTCAAATACCTGGGTACTTGATACTGGGTGTAGCTCACATATATGTAATGACATACAGGGGCTAAGGAATAGAAGAAGACTCGTCAAAGGAGAAGCGAATTTGCGAGTTGGAAACGGAGCAAAGATTGCTGCTGTTGCCATCGGAACATATTTGCTAAAGCTCCCCACTAGACGTGTCTTAGAATTGGATAATTGTTATTTCGTTCCCTCGTTAATAAGAACATTGTATCTATTTCATGCTTGAATGAAAAGGGTTATCATTTAACTTTTAGTAACAATTGTTGTTACATAACTTTAAATGGCGTTCTTTATGGGAATAGAATCTTGTGCAATAGCATCTACACGCTAGATTTATCCAGTGACGTTTTCAANTTGGGACCGGGTGCATGTTGACAAGGATACGGGTTCGTAAAATTTTAAATTTTTACGTGCAGCGGAAGAATTAGCATAAAATAATTTCTCAAATTATTTAACCACGTATCTAGCATGCAACCTTATGATGTGTGGACATGATCATAAATTAAAACTTTGCGGAAAAGTAAACTAATTTACTTTGTACCTCGCGTAACTCGAAGAAAGGGACGAGATCCAACCGTAGCGTCCCTTGGAAGCTCCGCCTCAATTCGCGTCCACGCCGAGTTCTCTTCGGGATGACTTCGCAAAGTCACGAGTTTTGTGCCGACGAGAACTACTAGATTCTCTAAAGGCACAACTAGAAGATCAAGAGAGAAGAAAGGAAACTAACCACCAAGAAACGGAATCTAAATTCCGGGAAGGAAGGAGACGCGATCCGCTTCTTCTTCTTCTTCGTTGGCTCCTTCTTGGTGATGACAACTCACGGCAATCCCTTGGATTGGGAGGGTGATGCGCCCCCTAGGTGGGTGGACGCCGGCCCTAGGGTGAGCAAAGGGGGCGCCGGCCCTAGGAGGAAAGGAGAAGGAGAGGGAGAGATTAAGAGAGAGAGGAAGAGAATTAATCTCTTGATCACTTAATTAGGAATTCAAGGCTTGCCTTTGGTTCCTTTATATAGTATCCTCTCCCTTGCCAAGTCTCCTCTTTAACGGAATTTTAATAAGAAATTTATCCTATAAATTTTCTTATGAATTATTCCGTTTAAGCCAAGTTTTATTATAACTAACTTTATAATAAAACAAATACATCTCTCCTTTTATTATGGAATAAATTTTACAAGAAATTTATAAATTTTCTTTATTATGGTAAAATCAATTCATAATTGATTTTATAAAATTAAAATAAACCATTCCATGGATCATTTTAATTTCCAAAAAAAGAATAAATTTCTATAAATTTCTTTATATAAATTTCTTTATACAAATTTATTTATCCATAATTTATAAAACAAATCGCGCTAGATTTATTTTATTAATTAAACCAAATAAATTGGTTTCTCCCCAAGTGGTGGCCGGCCAAACCAAAGAGGGTTGGCACCCTCTTTGGCCGGCCAAACCGAGCCGAACCCATCGCGAATTAAACTCATTTAATTCGCCCAATAAGCCTTCAAAAGACTTAGCCATTTTTAGCTTCCGTTGCGCCTCTGATTAACTCAGATTCGACTTATTTCTCTTGATCGGAAAATCCAATTTTCAACTCGTTTTAAATCCCTCGGATTACTCGTAGTGCGTGTGACTAAATAGGCTTTCGATTTATGTTGGCCGTCTATAATCAACTAATTATAGAACGATCATGAGTGGCACCTAGTAGTACATCATGACCCCCAATTAATCGAAAGATCAACGGTTGACCTCAGAAGTAATTCTGAAACCCTTCAGCAGCTCTAATGAATCGTGCCCCATTCCCTTCACTATCTTATACCCACTTGGTTCAGGACATGGTCTGTGTGTGTCAGTCCCCACTAGGCTGACTACGTCACACCTAGCCCAAGTAGTGTCTTTCTCGTCCTTTGGATTTCTAATTACTCTCATGTATTTAAGAGACTCATACTCTAAACATGATATGCTCTGACCAGAGGCTTTGAGTAACAATCCGACGATAGGCCTGGTATACATCTCCTCGCAAGGAGTGGTGAATCCTTTGTAGGCTGTTCAAACATCTTCGGGCACTTCGGCTTATACCCAATCATCCTGGGTCCACACCTCCTTGGAGATGCTTGCTTAAGATGTTAAAGTATAAGTCTCCATGACCAAGATGACTTGAACACCGCAAGTCAAAGGAACATCGCACTTAAGCTGCCGTAAGAACTTCATTGACATATCTATATAGATAACCATATGAAGTTTTACAGCTAGTCACTCTAATGAACTAGTTCCCTTAACTAGCATCCATGTTTATCTCCGGACATCCCAATGTCACCAGCCAGTGAGAATCAGCTGATTAGAGAATAACCCATGCTAGTCTCAATAGAATTGATAGTGTCCGTTTTTATCAATTCATCGACTAGGGATATTTTCAATACTTCACAATTGCACATGAAGAGATAATCACTAGTTGTGATCCATCACAAATTCTCTTATGCTGTGAATTGTATTGCGGACATTCAGTAGATGAGTTTAAGATCCCAATCAAATACACTAACATGTATACTCAAATAGTGAATTATCATTTATTAAAATAAATATTTACAATCATAAGGCGATTGCCTTAGGACACTTCTCTCATATCACTAACAAACTCCCACTTGGCCTAATGCCAATCGCTACGGTATCCAATACCACAGGCTCTAACATGACCCTCAAACTTGCTCTGAGGCAAGGCCTTAGTTAAAGGATCCGCTAAATTCCTTTCAGTGGGAATTTTCTCAATTTGTATATCATTCCTACTTATAATCTCTCTGATCAGATGATAGCGGCGAAGCACGTGTTTGGATCGCTGATGAGACCTTGGTTCCTTTGCTTGTGCAATAGCTCCATTGTTGTCGCAGTAAACCGGCACTGCTTCATCAATGGTTGGAACCACACCAAGTTCGGAGACGAACTTCTTGATCCAGACTGCTTCCTTTGCTGCTTCCGAAGCTGCGATATATTCCGCTTCCGTGGTAGAATCCGCTACGGTGTCTTGTTTGGAACTCTTCCAACTTATTGCGCCTCCATTCAAAGTAAATACGTATCCAGACTGAGATTTGGAGTCATCCTTATCTGTCTGGAAACTGGCATCTGTATACCCACGTATTACCATATCTCCTTCTCCATATATTAGGAACACATCCTTAGTTCTTCTTAAGTACTTAAGGATTGTCTTGACAGCCGCCCAATGATCCATTCCTGGATCCGACTGGTATCTGCTTGTGACGCTCAAAGCATACGATACATCGGGCCTAGTACATAACATAGCATACATGATAGATCCTATCGCGGATGCATAAGGAATCTTATTCATGCAAATCCTCTCGTCTTCTGTGCGCGGACACATAGACTTTGAAAGGTTGATCCCATGCCTGATGGGAAGGTAACCTTTCTTGGATTCCGACATGCTAAACCTTTTTAGCACTCGGTCTATATATGTAGACTGCGAAAGACCAAGCAACCGTTTTGATCTATCTCTATAGATTCTAATCCCAAGGATATAGGTTGCTTCTCCCAGGTCTTTCATGGAGAAAGTTTTGGACAACCAAATTTTAACTGTCTGTAAAACTGATATATCGTTTCCTATAAGTAATATGTCATCGACATATAATACTAGGAATACGACTGCACTCCCACTAACCTTCTTGTACACACAAGGTTCGTCAGGATTTTGTGAGAAATCAAACTCTTTGATTGTCTCATCAAAACGGATGTTCCAGCTCCTAGATGCTTGCTTCAGTCCATATATGGATCGTCGAAGCTTGCATACTTTGGTTTTATCAACCGATGTGAAACCTTCAGGTTGTATCATGTATACATCCTCAAGCAGGTTTCCATTAAGGAAAGCTGTTTTCACATCCATTTGCCATATCTCATAATCATAATGAGCTGCTATGGCTAGGAGCATCCGAATGGATTTAAGCATAGCTACTGGCGAATAGGTTTCGTCATAATCAATTCCTTGTTTCTGACGATATCCTTTTGCCACTAATCTAGCCTTAAAGGTAACAACATTACCTTCCATGTCGGTTTTCTTCTTGAAAACCCACTTGCACCCTATGGGTTAATCCCTTCAGGTGGGTTAACCAAGTCCCATACTTGATTTTCGTACATGGAATCCATTTCCGACTTCATGGCTTCAAGCCATTTGTCCCTTTCTGAACTTTCAGAACATCTTCATAACTGATAGGTTCGTCATCGCTTATGAGTAACACGTCATTCGATTCGCTTATGAGAAATCCGTATCTCTCTGGAATATTGCGTGTCCTATCAGATCTACGAAGAGGTGGTGTTGTTTTAGGTTCAACTGATAGCTCATCATTATGAGTTATTGGTTGTGGGTCTAGACTAGGTGTCTCTGTAATGTCTATTGGAGTTTCTTGAACTTCATCAAGTTCAATGCCACTCCCACTGTTTTCTTGTAAAAGAAATTCTTTTTCCAGAAATACAGCATGCCTTGAAACAAACACCTTTTGTTCCAAGGGATGATAGAATTGGTAACCCTTCGTTTCCTTAGGGTATCCAATAAATAGACATTTATCAGACTTAGCATCCAATTTGTCTGATACAGTCCGCTTCACATAAGCAGGACAACCCCATATCTTAAGGTGAGTTAAGTGAGGTTTCTTACTATTCCATGTCTCATATGGAGTAGTAGAGACTACCTTGGTCGGGACTCTGTTTAGCAAGTAAACAGCTGTCTTAAGTGCATAGCCCCAAAAGGATTTTGGAAGAGTTGCATGATTCATCATCGACCTAACCATGTCCATTAAGGTTCGGTTGCGCCTCTCAGATACACCATTATGCTGTGGTGTATATGGCGGAGTCCATTGGGACAATATCCCATTGTCCTAAGATAATCTTGAAACTCTTGACTTAAGTATTCACCACCTCGATCGGATCGAAGTATCTTAATACTTTTGCCAAGCTGTTTCTCTACTTCATTTCTGAACTCTTTGAATTTCTCAAAAGCTTCAGATTTGTGTTTCATCAAGAACACATACCCGAATCGTGAGTGATCATCGATAAAGGTGATGAAGTAGCTATAGCCTCCTTGTGCAAGAGTTGACATTGGTCCACATACATCAGTATGTATTAGACCAAGCAATTCTCCCACTGGATTACCTTTTCCAGAAAAGGGTAATTTGGTCATCTTGCCTTTTAAGCATGATTCGCATGTATCAAATGAACCGGGTTCAAATGATTCCAGAATTCCACATCGGTGTAATTCGGTCATGCGTTTCTTACTTACATGGCCAAGACGGCAATGCCAAGTGTAGGAGTCTATTCGATTATCTATTCGAGCACGTTTGTTGCTAACTTCGATATTGAAAACGTCATTGGATAAATCTAACGTGTAGATACCATTGCACAAAGTTCCATTCCCATAAAGAACGCCATTTAAAGTTATGTAACAACAATTGTTACTAAAAGTTAAATGATAACCCTTTTCATTCAAACATGAAATAGATACAATGTTCTTTATTAACGAAGGAACAAAATAACAATTATCCAATTCTAAGACACGTCCAGTGGGGAGCTTTAGCAAATATGTTCCGATGGCAACAGCAGCAATCTTTGCTCCATTTCCAACTCGCAAATTTGCTTCTCCTTTGACGAGTTTCTTCTATTCCTTAGCCCCTGTATGTCATTACATATATGTGAGCTACACCCAGTATCAAGTACCCAGTATTTGAGGAAATAGAGTGACATTCAATAACGAAGATACCTGAAGAGGATGGGGCATCGGATACCTTATTCTTCAAGGACTCAAGATAAACCTTGCAGTTTCTTCGCCAGTGACCCTCCTTGCCACAATGATGGCAAGTTCCTTTTGGTTTCTTTTCAGTCTTTTTGGCCTTTTTCTTCTTCCCTTTATTCTGTTCTTTGGCCTTCCTCTTAGAACCTTTCTTCGAGGAACCAACTAACAGTACCGTCTTTTGATCCGACTTTACAGAAGGCTCCACAGTCTTCAGCAGGTGAGCAACTTCAGGAATGGTAGTCTCTAGTTTGTTCATCTGATAGTTCATCACAAATTGTGAATAACTTTTGGGCAAACAACTCAGAATTAAGTCAATACTTAGTTCATGATCCATTGCAAAATTGAGTGTGCTCAGTCGCTCAATGTACCTCAACATCTTTAACACAAACTGCGAGGCAGAAGTGCCTTCCTGCATCTTAGTGGTGAAGAGGAGTCTGGAGACTTCGAACCTTTCGGATCTCGCCTACTCTTCAAACAACTCATGAAGATGGAAGATGATGGTATAAGCATCCATATGCTCATGCTGCTTTTGCAGCTCAGGTATCATAGAGGCTAGCATGATGCAACTCGCAAGTTCAGAATCGGTCACATGTTTCTGATAGGCCATTAGCTGGTCTGGAGTTGCACCTTCTGGAGGATGGTTGGGAAGTTGATCTTCAAGGACATATGCAAGCTTCTCTGCCTTGAGGACTATCCTCAAGTTTCGAAGCCAGTCCATGAAGTTTGGCCCAGTCAGTTTATTGGTGTCCAAAATGGAACGCAAGTTTAGAGAAGACATGATCGAGTGATTAACCTAGAAATACAAATTGAGCTTATGTGAGAAGAATGATAAAGAATGTATCAATATACATTAATTAAAAATCCTATTTATTTTTCAAATTGAATAACCCTTTTTATCAATTCGGGAGATTGTAGGAACATCTCCAAATAGGTTGATATCCAACCATAGATAAGAACCACCATGGCTGTGGCCATCAAGTTATTCTTAGCTATGAAGGTAGGTAATTATACCGATTACATATCACATATATGTAACTATCACTTTATGCTATCAACTAATTGAATGTTTGCATAAATCATTGGGTTGTTAACTCATTAACAAGTATGCGACATTATACATAGCACCCAATTGCACCTCTCTTTACATCGACCTTGGCTGTGGCACAACAAATCGATGCTCCAAGCTTAAGGCTGACCCATTAATCAAGAAATAGTTTTAATATGGTTGGAGCTCATTCAACCGTTTAGTCAGGCTTGGATGTGTCCAACAACCATAACTAAGGATTGACCTCTGACTCCAACTGTATTAATCATAAACTAATTCCATGGTTTGAACATGTTGAGGTTCAAGCTGGGCATGGATGTGTCCATCAACCCAAACAAGAAACAAAACTCCGATTCTAACCATATTAATGGAAGGTGTTGGCCTTAATATTTTGTAAGGGGTTTTGGGTCTCATCCTTTCTTTTCTAAGCACATTCATGACATATAATTATGTCATGACTAACGATTTCCTTAATAAAGTATGTATGTGACTTAATTTATCAAGTCCCATGAACTGAATTAGGAACCGGATTTCCTAATTCTAATTTCATACTTTATTAAAGGAATTGTTTTGGGAAACAATTTCCTAAATTGTCATAATCAATTTCGGAAATAATATATTTAAGACTTTGATTTCTCTAAATCAAATCTTATTAAATTAAGAGACAATTCCCTTAATTCAACCACATATTATTTTCATGAAAATCTCATTTAAGAAACTCTATAGGAAACCATTTTCCTAATTAATTTTGGAGACAACAATATGTAAGAGCATCACCTCTTAAATCATATTTTATTCATGGATTTAATTAATTACAACAAATCATTTTCTAAGGGTGGCTCCCCGAGGCTCAGATACCCAAAGAAAAGTAATTTGTCGTAAATCCAATTTGGTCCGCTTCGGAAGCGTAACCAAATTAAACATGACAATTTCATTTAAAATTGGGAAATTAAATTACAACAACTAACTTTAAATTGGACGGCTCCCCGAGACTCAATCCAAAATAAAAAATTTTGTTGTCAATTTAAAAACCAATTCAAATTTAATTGTCAATTAATTGTCCATAAATTTGTCTAGACTTTCTTGAAAGAAAGTGCCCAAAATTGCGAGATTTCATAATAGGTTTTCAGAATAATTGTAAGTTTCTGGTACAAAGAAAACTTACATATTTCTAAAATTGGAAAATTTCTAAAATAGAAAATTTCCAAAATTGGAAAGTTTCCAAAGATGGGAAGTTTTCACAATTATCATAAAATTTCAGAAACTAGGATATTTCAAATGTTTGCGAAATTTCATGAGGATTTCCAAACTTTGAAATTCCTAAATCTAAAATTTATAATAATTGGAAATTTTCCATAATTGAAAATTTTTCCAAAATTGAGATTATGACAAAGTTTTCTGCAAAACAATTATATGATTATGTCGAACACTAACCGGCTCTGATACCACTGTTGGGACCGGGTGCATGTTGACAAGGATACGGGTTCGTAAAATTTTAAAATTTTACGTGCAGCGGAAGAATTAGCATAAAATAATTTCTCAAATTATTTTAACCACGTATCTAGCATGCAACCTTATGATGTGTGGACATGATCATAAATTAAAACTTTGCGGAAAATAAACTAATTTACTTTGTACCTCGCGTAACTCGAAGAAAGGGACGTGATCCAACCGTAGCGTCCCTTGGAAGCTTCGCCTCTATTCGCGTCCACGCCGAGTTCTCTTCGGGATGACTTCGCAAAGTCACGAGTTTTGTGCCGATGAGAACTACTAGATTCTCTAAAGGCACAACTAGAAGATCAAGAGAGAAGAAAGGAAACTAACCACCAAGAAACGGAATCTAAATTCCGGGAAGGAAGGAGACGTGATCCGCTTCTTCTTCTTCTTCGTTGGATCCTTCTTGGTGATGACAACTCACGACAATCCCTTGGATTGGGAGGGTCATGCGCCGGCCCTAGGTGGGTGGACGCCGGCCCTAGGGTGAGCAAAGGGGGGCGCCGACCCTAGGAGGAATGGAGAAGGAGAGGGAGAGATTAAGAGAGAGAGGAAGAGAATTAATCTCTTGATCACTTAATTGGAATTCAAGGCTTGCCTTTGGTTCCTTTATATAGTAGCCTCTCCCTTGCCAAGTCTCTCTTTTAATGGAATTTTAATAAGAAATTTATCCTATAAATTTTCTTATGAATTATTCCGTTTAAGCCAAGTTTTATTATAACTAACTTTATAATAAAACAAATACTTCTCTCCTTTTATTATGGAATAAATTTTACTAGAAATTTATAAATTTTCTTTATTATGTTAAAATCAATTCATAATTGATTTTATAGAGAATTAAAATAAACCATTCTATGGATCATTTTAATTTCCAAAAACAAAGAATAAATTTCTATAAATATCTTTATATAAATTTCTTTATACAAATTTATTTATCCATAATTTATAAAACAAATCGCGCTAGATTTATTTTATTAATTAAACCAAATAAATTGGTTTCTCCCCAAGTGGTGGCCGGCCAAACCAAAGAGGGTTGGCACCCTCTTTGGCCGGCCAAACCGAGTCGAACCCATCGTGAATTAAACTCATTTAATTCGCCCAATAAGCCTTCAAAAGACTTAGCCATTTTTAGCTTCCGTTGCGCCTCTGATTGACTCAGATTCGACTTATTTCTCTTGATCGGAAAATCCAATTTTCAACTCGTTTTAAATCCCTCGGATTACTCGTAGTGCGTGTGACTAAATAGGCTTTCGATTTATGTTGGCCGTCTATAATCAACCAATTATAGAACGATCATGAGTGGCACCTAGTAGTACATCATGACCCCCAATTAATCGAAAGATCAACGGTTGACCTTAGAAGTGATTCTGAAACCCTTCAGCAGCTCTAATGAATCATGCCCCATTCCCTTCACCATCTTATACCCACTTGGTTCAGGACATGTCTGTGTGTGTCAGTCCCCACTAGGCTGACTACGTCACACCTAGCCCAAGTAGTGTCTTTCTCATCCTTTGGATTTCTAATTACTCTCATGTATTTAAGAGACTCATACTCTAAACATGACATGCTCTGGCCAGAGGCTTTGAGTAACAATCCGACGATAGGCTTGGGTATACATCTCCTCGCAAGGAGTGGTGAATCCTTTGTAGGCTGTTCAAACATCTTCGGGCACTTCGGCTTATACCCAATCATCCTGGGTCCACACCTCCTTGGAGATGCTTGCTTAAGATGTTAAAGTATAAGTCTCCATGACCAAGATGACTTGAACACCGCAAGTCAAAGGAACATCGCACTTAAGCTGCGGTAAGAACTTCATTGACATATCTTTATGTAGATTACCATATGAAGTTTTACGGCTAGTCACTCCAATGAACTAGTTCCCTTAACTAGCATCCATGTTTATCTCCGGACATCCCAATGTCACCAGCCAGTGAGAATCAGCTGATTAGAGAATAACTCATGCTAGTCTCAACAGAATTGATAGTGTCCGTATTTATCAATTCATCGACTAGGCATATTTTCAATACTTCACAATTGCACATGTAGAGATAATCACTAGTTGTGATCCCATCACAAATTCTCTTATGCTGTGAATTGTATTACGGACATTCAGTAGATGAGTTTAAGATCCCAATCAAATACACAAATATGTATACTCAAATAGTAAATTATCATTTTATTAAAATAAATGTTTACAATCATAAGGGGATTGCCTTAGGACAATTCTCTCATATTACTAATAGATTGCACTGAGCCCCAGGGACCACCAACATTGATTGATAGATTAGGAGATTCAGAGGATAAGTATGAAAGTGTAGGGACTTGCATGGTGGAACAAGAACCCAAGAATCACCTCTTTTAGTTGAATGTCGACCAGAACCTGAGATTGAAGTGGATCCTTTACATGACCAGGAGGAGACCATAATTACATCTACTCTTGTAGAACCTCTAGGTATTTTTCAGCATGACAAGGTAAGCATTTTTCCTAATTGTTTAGAAAAATCCATAGAGGTACCTAAGGTTGATTTTATTGGTTGTGATGCATTTCTTGATACATCCTATGTGGAGATTGATTGTGAAAAATTTATAGAGGTACCTAAGATTGATTTTATTGGCTGTGATGCATTTCTTGATACCTTCTATGTAGAGATTGTTTGTATTTCATTTCTTGCTTACCCTGCATGCGTGCAGGAGATATTTTCTTTTCATGGTTTTGCAGGGTATCGTCAGCTACTTGAATGGGTGCTCCAACTTAATAGCCTCCAACCTCCCGGAAGGACTTCTAAAAGCATATAGTGGGAGGAGTTGAATTTACTTTGACTTTTAGCAACTTACCCAAAGAATGGATTTTGAACCTTAATCGTCTCCGACCACCGGGACATACTCATGCGAAATTGATAAGGGAGAAAGCTGTGCACTATGAGATTGATTACGTGAGGATAGTTCTCCCTAGATGGATGCTCCGTGCTCTTTACCCAACTTGAAGGGGAGTTGTTCCTTCTTACACTCTTATTTTATTGTAAATATCATTTTCATGTTTTCAAGCAGTAATTTTTCTTTTAAAATGAGTTCTTGATAATAAATGTTTAGGTAGTGTAGAATGAATAAAAAGTCATTGTAGATACCATTTTATCCTTTTTGGCACCTTACTTCTTGCATGATTTGGAATAAATGTATCCATTTAGATTTTCTTAATATTATTTTAGAGTCCTTTGAAAGTAAATTAAATTTGGATGTTAAAAGTTAGGATTTGAGCCAATGGATGAAAGTCTTGGATGCTTGAGTACTACTTAGTTATGGACTCTAGATTGATGACTTAAGATGAATTCTTTTTACCTAGTGAGGACTTGGCCTTATTGTTGAGATACACACATGTGATTGTACACTAGAACTTGCTTAGGTTCTTTCAAAACTATATTTCTATGATTAGACCACATTTATAGAGGTAAATCACTTTGTCTCATTTTCATATCCATTTTTGCAATATGCCTTGTTGATACATGCTTTATTCTTTTTCCTTACCCTATTTTTTCTGCTCATAACCCTATTTCTCCATGGACTTGGTTGCTTTTGATGCTTCTTGATGTTACTTTGCCCGAGACGGTCAAAAGGCTAAGTGTGGGGGAGGCGGCTAGAGCTTTGAAATGTTTTGGTAAGAAGTGATACATTTTGGAAGTTTCTTTTTGTTGAATTATAGTGGAAATCTGTTTTGATGGATCTTAAGAGGTGAAAAAGTATGAAGGATGCAACTTAGAAAATAGAAGAGACAAAAAAATAGGAAATGTAGTTTAGAATGAAGAGGTGTACCAATTTGATGGAGTGGTGCATCAAGGGTGAGTTGTGAGTATTGGGTAGTGATGTTTACATTTGGAGCAATTTGATTCCTAAAGGTTATTTGATGTTTCAAGTCCTATGAGGAACATTCACTGCAAAGTTTTGCTGAGAAAAGAATTTAGAGAGTAAGATACATCCTTGAAAGTTCAAGTAATGGATAGAAAACAAGTACATTGGACTAAGTATCAAGTAGTGAACAAAGGTTGATTACATCATTCAAAACAAGTTGAGAATTTCTGAAATTACTGTACATCTCAGAATCTGGGAGTTGGAGCTGGTCATTGTAAGGAATTGAAAAGAAGAAAAAAAAATAGAAAAAGGAAGTAGCTGAAAAACAAAAAACAGAAGGAAAAAAAAGAAGAAAGAATAAACATGAATTGTCAAAAGATGGTTAGATTTCTGAATTGGAAGAGGAAAACAGGAAGCTAGCCAAAGATGTTATTGATAGAGAAGAAGTAAAACCCTCGGCAGAAATCAGTTTCAGAATTCAGCTCATGTTTCAGCTACTGATCAGACCCTGATCGGTCACCAATCGATCAGGGAGGGGTCTGATCGGTCTCTCTGACCGATAAGAAGGAGCTCAGTCCGATCCAATGCACTCCAGAACGATCAGCGCAGTGACTGATCGGTCCCTTGACCGATTATATAAAGGCCAGAAAGATAAGGAGGGGCCTGATCGATCTCTTGACCGAACAAAAAGAGTCTGATCGATCCCTTGACCGATCAGTAGAGGCTGAAACATTGGATTCAATGAATGTCCTCAGTCCCTGCTCCACCACAACTCTGATTTCATTGAGAGGACCATAAAAGAGGGCAAAGTGCATTAGAAACATTCTTGAGTGTCCAAGTCTTCCATTTTCTTAACTTTTCCATATTTCTTTATCATGTTATATTTCTTTACTTCCTTTATCATGATTCTTTAGTTTCCAAGTTCATTGAACTTCTATTTCATTTTATCATTCTATATTCCCCTAACTTGTTTTGATGAGCCTTTTTAGGTGTGGATCCAAATCAAGAATAATGGTGGAGAGTAGAGCATAAGCAAGCTTATGGTAGTGCAAGAATCATGGTAATGTGTGAGTGAGCTCCACTTTTATGGAAAATATAAAATTTAGAAAGAGAGCCACTAAATATTCCCTTGAAAGGATTTGTGAGTTTAATTCATCTCAATGAGTCATCAAGGATGAAGTATACTAAGTTGTTGACTTAAGGACAAGATACTAGTCCATTGAGTTTAGATTTTTGAGAATTGGCAACCCTAGGTAATTTCCTTTCAATTGCTTCTAACTGTGATTGAGAATAATCTAGGAGTACATGTTAAGTTAGTTGTGCGAGATGCCCAAGAGTAAGTGTGGGGGAGTTGATAACTACCATTCTGTTAATCATTTTAGGCTTTCAAATCTATGTTTTGATTCACATTTATATGCTTAGGTTTGCATTTACATTAGGTTTCATGAATTACCTCTATTTTAGCTTTTGATTCAAATCTTTATATATTTGAGATATTTTGGGTATTAAATTTGAATCTAATTTTGTAGGCTTCAAATGATCATGGAACTACATCAGATTGGATCAAACTTGAGTCAGAATTGGATCCGGATCAAGATGATCAAGCATCGGATTAATATGGGACGTCCGATCAAGAAACGGCTAGATCTGAGCCATCCGTCAACTTTTGATCAATCCAAGCTCAAGATAGAGTTAATCAAGTCCATGGATCAAGTTCTGAATCTTGGAGCCAAATCAGAGTCCATCTGGTCGTTGGATCAAGTTTAACAGAGTCTAAGCCGTCCACTCAAAGATTAGGGCAATCTGATCCACCCATTGCAGATTTGATTGATCCAAGCTAAGGAGGAGCAGATCCTGACCCTTGATTGAGATCTGGAAGGTTTGGGCTTGATCTGAGTTAATCTGACCGTCGGATGAGGCGAGGAAGATCACAGCCGTTCAATTTCAAATTGGATTAATTAAAACAGACATTCCCTCTTCCACTCGTTGTCGTCGCCAGATCGCGAGTTTTCTACCATGTTCTTGAGTTTTTCTTCGTCGGTTCCTCTCCGATCGCGCGGCCAACATCAAGTCCAAGTCTATTTTCAAGGATTCAGATCATCGAGGTACATTTTTCAGTTAAGTTGCATTCGATTTTGTCGCTGAAAGTGGGCTCGGGTGAGGGTTTCGCCAGTGTCCTGTTTCCTCTGTCGATTCCATTCGACCGCTACTGTCTTCATCTTCGGAGCAATCAGATGCACTTGGGGGGGTTCTCTGAATGCCACTGAGAGTTTCTGGCTTGATCGACATCCAGCTAATCGAGGAAGGAAGAGATCGCGGGAGTTTTCAGTCACTGATCGATGTTGGTGATCGGACAGAGAACCTACTGATCGGTCTCCAGTCCGATCAGTATAGTTCCTGATCGGTCGGCTGATCGATCAGAAAGGCCAATTCCCAGCAAACTGATCCAGGGAGCTCTGCTTCGTTGATTTTTGAGTTGGAGGATTTCTAGCTCAACTTTTGTGTGATGGCAAAAGGGAGTCTTGATAATGAATTGGTTTGATGTTTAAATTTAGGATAATTTTGGTTTTAAACTTGTATTTCTTCAAGTTGTTTTAGATTGTTTCCTCTACACTTTAAGCCAAGTTTCTTAAGCAATGGTTTTGGTCTAGCTTTTATATTCCTGCAATTAATTACCTACATTCAAGTTTAGTACTCTGCAATTAGTTCCCTGTAATTAGTTCTTAAATTTCAATTCTATAGTTTGGTTTTAATTGTTCAGTTGTCAAATAGGTTAAATTTAGTTTCCGCACTTTCCTAATTCATTTCTGCTTAGTTAAGCCCATTTTGTTCCGAATTGCTATTTCATTCCTTATCGCAAAAACCCCCATTTTATCTAGAAAACCCAAAAACATATCAAACGACAACCTTTAAGCTTTAATTAAACACTCTTAACTAGTCCTTGGAAAAATACGACTTGAGGCCCCTATACTACATTTAATTTTGTGAGCTAAGGGGTTTCAACTTATAAATATCTAAATTTGAGACTCATTCGTGACACTTGATATTGTGCAGTCATCAACCCTCTGCCGCCTGGAGTTCTCCCAGAAGTTCCCCCAACGTATACTCATGCTTGTTCATGTTATAGTTGAGCCGGAACTGCTCAAAACTCCTAGGCAGAGATTGGAGGATTATATTGACCTGGGATTCCCCGTCGATAGCTCCTCCATGTACCTCAATCTCATTGAGGTGGGCCATCATTTTCAGGACATGATCCCTAATAGGTGTCCCTTCGACCATAGTGGTCGTCATCAGATTTTTCATTGCCAGCTGCCTAGTTATCCGATTTTGGTGTCCGAAGAGCTCCTTAAGGTTCAACATTATGTCACCAGCAGTGGGCATGGCCTGATGCTGATGTTGTAGCACATTCGACATAGATGCCAGAATGTAGCACCGCGCTATCTCATCTGCCGTGACCCACTTCTTGTAATGCTCCTTATGCCCTTCATTAGAATCGTCTCTAGGCTTTTCCGGACATTCCTCAAAGAGTACAAATTTGTACTCTTCAGCAGTGATGACAATGTCAAGGTTCCTCTTACAGTCTATGTAGTTTGAACCAACAAGTTTGTTGTCCTTGAGAATTGTTGCTAGTGGAGTAAAAGCAATTATGAAAATCCTGAGAATCACAATACACTACTTTAGAAATTGAAAATAAATTGATTCCTCAAAACAATTAATTTTCGAAATCAACCAACATCTCAAACACCGAGAATTTGCATGTCATGTTAGTGTGGACGTATACAAACTCTACATTCGTTAGAGAAGGTTTTACCCATCAGTCTTACTATCTTCTCAACCTAACTTTTTGACAAGTAAGACTAATAGTTGGTCAACTTCGGCCCTACAATTTATTAGCAGTGACTCCGTTGGGGAGGATACTAATAATTGTATCTAAGTGTTTACCATTGCACGACACTTAGGGAATTATTTAGGATTATGTGCATTCCGTTGGGGAAGTCCACACGCTCTTCAATAATCCCCTATAATCTTTTCTGAACTTGTGATCTACTGAACAAGCCTATCCGTTATGGAGTAAGGCACTCAGAGCCAACGCGCGGACTTGTTCGCATCACATATTAGATTGCAATGGAGGTCGTGGGACCCTTAGGGTCCCTCTCCCACTTAATAATTTATCTTGAGGAATTTTCTAGCACTACCACACAACCAAGCACATAACCAATCAACATGAAAAAAAACATAGAGAAAATCCTAGATTTTCCAACTTTCATGGTCCTTGGTCTCTAATGCGCCTCCAGTCGTGTTGTCACTTCGTCTGCTCCTCCCTTCATTCTACGCAAGCTACCTCGAGGGATTTTCACGCCGAAATGATTAGCTAATTATTTACATCATCGATCCTATACTCCTCGAGGGAGTGTACATGAAATATACATCAACCGTAAATAAATAACTCGGCTAAACATACGCCATATTTAATTACTAAAATTAAATACCTAGCCTCGTCAGCCCCGAGGATTAATTAATTACAAAAATATGCAAACCAATCACACAACACATATTTGGCCATGAAGTTGGAATCTCGTGCCTGCAATACAAAGTTAGCCTACGCACATCCACGCATCAACCAACAAAATAAATTGTATGAATTTCAAAAATTAACTAATCCTAAACACACAAAGCCGGAAACCACAGCTATGATACCAATTGCTGGGTATGGCTTGGCGGGTTTCCTAAGCGAATACTCGGTCGATCCGAGAGACCTCTCCATGTCTACGGATTAAAAATTAATCTGAATGGAGACCCATCTCCCAACGACCATCTCGTGCTGTATCGAACGATCCAAACCACAACACGGCAAATTACCAAAATCGACCTTGTGATATGCTTGACCGTTCGACAGCGGAAAAGGTGACGAGTGGATCACCGACTTTTGTGTTTATGGTCGAGGTCCAGTTAATAATTTATTCACCAAATTGGAATCAAAATAATAAATTATTAAACATGAAATGACGAGATATATAATCATGGCATAAAATTGACATAAGGAAAAACAAAGGAGCATAAGGAAAGATATACCTTTCCGAGATATATAATCATGGCATAAAATTTACTCACCTTGGCCAAAACAGGAACCCCTAGTTCTAGGGTTACCCTTGCCACCGATGCATTCTTCCTCTCTCCTTTGCGCCGCCAACCACCGGAGCTGCCGTGAGGCCTCCAGACCAGTAGAGCTCTTTGAGAGGAAGGAGAAGAAGATGAAGAAGGAGGAGAGAATTCTCCTTCTTCCTCACCCAACCAGCCGACAAGTCCCTTCTCCCTCAACCTTGCGGCAGTGCCGCAAGCTGGGTTGCGCCGCCTCCCACCGGCCGCCGACACCTCCTCCTCCCTCCTTGAGCACCATGCAAGGTAGAGGAGTTCTCTGCCTTGCTTCCTTGAGCCTCAGCTGGAGCTTGGTGGAGGAGGTAAAGAGAACCGAAGGGGAGAACCCCTTCTTCTCAACCTTGTGGCGCCAAAACCTAAGAGGGTGAGTGAGGGAGGGAAGAGAGGAGAGAGGCTTGGGTATTAACTCTTGATTAAGCCTTGGTTTCTTGATCTCATAGGGTATTTATAGGGCTAAGGTAGGGACCAAGAGGAGGAGTTGGAACTTGGCCCACCAATGGATCTAAACCTGATCCACTAACTAAGATCCATTCCACTAAAGGATCTTAATTGAACTTCGTCACCAACCCCCTTATTTTCATATGGGCTCCACATATTACGAGTCATCCATCCCCCGTGTTTATGATCTCGCATGTTCGTTAATTAATTTAAATTACTGAAAATTCAAATTAATTAACTTCTAGATCCTTGACTAGTACCACTCAACCTTATCATCGTGCCGGATCAAATCCACCTGCAGAGTTTAGCACGATGAACCTCTTGAGCTCATCAAGGAGGCATCATCATTCTGACTAACCAGGACATAGATTCTATCAATAATCATCAACACATCATATTATTAATATTATCTCCCAACTTACCGGACCTATCAATCTAACAGAATAGATCTCGCCCATTGGTATATCAAAGAAACAATAATTAATAATATATGCCCGATATTATTTCAGGATTAAGGGATCATACTCCATAATATAAATCATGGTCTTATCCAATTATCGAGTTAGTACAAATTGGATAACCTCGGGTTTCGGTCCTGCTCAATGTACTCAAAACACACTAGTGTAATTCTATGGTCAATACCAACCACACCTAATTACACTACAACCCTCTCGATGGGTTGTCCAATTCCATCTTGGTTGTGGGTCTCTTATTTATACTAAGCAGGGAACTGATAACATGATCTTCCGTGTGACACCACACACCATGTTATCTACAATGCAAAGTAATTGGACTTCATATATGTACTATTATAAACAAATACCTAGTATAGTTGTGATTCTCTTTTCATAATAAAGATGTTCATATAAAGAAACTCATGTCTTTCAGTACAGACATCTTACACTCGGGGACTTGGTCAACAGACTTGGTCGGGAGCTCGGGGACTTGGTCGGCAGAATTGGTCGGGAGTTCGGGGACTTGCTCGGAGACTTGGTCGGGAGACCTGGTCGGGAGCCCGAGAGGCCCTGGTCGGAATGGCGGGAGAAATTCATTAAAGTGTTTAATGAAGGAAGAAAAAATCTCTCTTCATTGAATGAAGAGAAGATGAAGAGTCACATGAAAAGATGTGCTCTTTATTGGCTTCAATGAAGGGAATCCAAAGAGAGAAAAGTCTCTTCACATTCATGAGATGAGTATAAAAGAGGGTCTAGTCATTTTGAATTAAGTGAGTTTTTCCCTTCTTCCCTTCCACTCTTCTTCCTCTTCTCCCTCTTGGCCAAAACCCTTTTGGGTTCTTAGTTGTCTTGTGAACTACCTCAAGTTGCTAGCACAACTAAGGTAGTTCTACTCGAAGTTGAGAGATCGTGTCCGTGTGGATACGCATAGAGGCATGGACGTTTGAACGTGCAAGAGATCCGGCGGCACTTCGACGAGCAGGATAAACGTAAGGGCACGCTCCAACGGTATACACTGTAAATAGATCTATTAGATAGATGAACTTCGTACGAGTTTTCTTTCACATGGATCGCTCGAGGGATCTTGTTTCCGCTGCGTTTTGTATTTATGTCGTCGGGAGATCCCAACATGGTCCTTCCCTAAGCCTAGGGTTACCCTTCCCGAGTACATTTCTCTCCACACTCGAACCCTCCTGGCATAGTTCCCGAGTACAAACACTCACACTCAGACCCTCACGACCTGGTTGACTCTTCCATCAGCAGTCTTGATCTGTTGCCTTCACACCCTCTTCGTCTTCGACTCCCATCCCTCGAATGCGCACACAAGCCCTCGGATATGCACGCAAGCCCTCGGCTTGCCTCCATGCCACCCTTCACGCATGCCTCGAAGTCCGCGTCCCTCGGCTCATCGTCTCTGCTCCAGCAGTCTCGATCTGTCACCTTCAAGCCCTCTTCGACATTGGCCCTCGTCCCTCGGATACGTACACAAGCCTGTGGCTTACCTCCATGCTATCCTTCACGTACGCCTCGAAGTCCACTTCCTTCGGCTCATCGTACTTGCTTTGTCCATGGTCTCTCGGATGCGCACGCAAGACAACAGCTTGCCTCCATGCCACCCTTCCCCTGAAGATATCCAACCAAGTCTATGTGTACCTACAAACCTGCACACTCACATACACATATTAGTCCAACAATAAACCCTAACTTACTCATATTTACACACACATCAAAACTCATGATCCTCCAGATCATACTTGGGTCGATTGCCCCAACAATCTCCCCCTTTTTGATGTGTGACAATATGTTTATGTTAGGTAAACAAACACAACAAATAATAGCAATTGAAAATTAACAACAGAGCAAACAAGAGGCAACCTCCCCCTTAACCTATGCCCTCTCCCAATTTTCAATTCTCATAACACCAAGTTAAGTTCTACCCAACTTAACACCACAAGTTCTCTCATGTCAAGTTAATCCTAACTTAACAACACAAGTTCTTCCCCTTTGACACCATCAAAAAGATTGCCCGAAGCAATTCTAACCCTAGTGCTAAAAAGATCCCAAACTACCTCTGAAAACCCCTTTAGAAGTCAAACACAGCCATACTAGTCGACTGTCAATCCATCAGTTGACTGGCCTATGTAGTTCGCAAACTACAAGAAATATCAGTCGACTGCCCTTGGGGCAGTCAACTGTTACAGTCGTAATTTGAATTTTCAACCCAAATTCAGAAACGCGTAGAAAATTCTACAAAATCCGGAAAAATATAAAATTTTACAAACACATTTGTTAGGAGATAATCTACCCTAGAAAATATTTTTTCTTAAAAAATATCAAATATGCTTGACTTTTGGTACAAACTCCATTTCTCTCAAAATGTTTCAATAAGTATCAACTCTCAAGGCTTCTCGTGATTTTATATGTTTGCCAAGCCTATCCTAGACCATTTCAAGATTAGAATTGTTTCCGAATCTTCTTTTTTCTTATAGATTTTCAATATGATAAGACCTCCCCCCCTTTTATCTCTTAGCCCTAGACATTCATGCATTTATCAAGTTTCCCTTACATTTCATGATATCAATAAAGCATTATTTCAATAATCAACTTAAAAACTGCTCCTGTGTAACTCCTCAGCTCGTATACCTCGGACTGGAGCTGGGAGAACTGCTCCCGTGTAACTCCTCCAGCGGGCTCCTCATCATCATCTAAGCTTGAAGAATCAGGACGACGCTGCCAGATGATCTCCCACTCATGCTTCTCGATCCCAGCTAACGAGAGCAATCGAGATCCTATTGTTGGGGCAATCTATGGTCCGGAGTGACCATGTGTTTTGATGTTTGGGCAAAGAGTTTAAATTAGGTTTACCCTTGTGTTCTAATATATGTATGTGAGTGTGCTGGTTTACAGGTTACACATATGGACTTAGCTGGATGGCTTCGGGAAGGGTGAAGGGTGGCATGGTGGCAAACCGTGGGCTTGTGTGCACACCTGAGGGACTATGGATAGCAAGGATGATGAGCCAAGGGATGTGGACTTCGAGGCATACGTGAAGGATGACATGGAGGAAAGCTGTAGGCTTGTGTGCGCATTGATAGACGAGGGCCAAAGACGAAGAGGGCGTGAAGGCAATAGTCGATGCTGCTGGTAAAGAGTCAACTGAGTCGTGAGGGTACGAGTGCTGAGGGAATGTACTCGGGGAAATCCTAGGGGTCGAGTGCTGAGGGAATTGTACTTGGGATGGAAAATCTAGATGGGCAGTCGACTAGGCTTTTGGCAGTCGACTGATAAACATCACAGAAATATCAGTCGACTGCTATGGGAGTAGTCGACTGGTAATTGATGGCTGGAAATTCGAACGTTGAGCTGCAACGGTCGAATTTCAGTAGGGGCAGTCGACTGGTGGCGAGGTTTTCAACCTAAGACTCTATTTAAGACAGCTATGTTTTGGCTGAGACTCTTGACGAAATGAGGTTGGTTAGAGCTCATTAGTAGTCTTTAGTGCTCAGAAGTGTGCCCGTGTTTGTGGCGAGGTTTTTTCACCCACAAGGAGCTACACGAGCTAGCAGGAGGGCATTCAGGGAGTGATCCACCAAAGGATCAAGGGATCGTCCACCTTATGGACTGCCGTGGAGTAGGAGCGTCATCTCCGAACCACATAAATAGGTTTGCGTTAGCATTGTTTTTATTTGTATTTAGATTTCCGCTTGCGCTTGCTAACGTGATAGGTAGAAAACTGAAAGAAGCTATTCACACCCCCCCTCTAGCAAGAAGAACATGATCTAACAAGTGGTATCAGAGCGAAGGTCTGCTCTTGTTGGAATAACTGCCAAAAGGGCACAAGCTAGAGGAAAGAATGATGGGTGACAAGTTGGGGGATGATATCAACACTCCACCCTCCTATGATCATGAAGACTTTGACTATTGGAGGACAAGAATGAAGACTTGGCTTGGAATGGAGTGGGAATGCATAATGGTGCTAGAAGAGCCCTTCAAAATTACAAAGGATAAGCATGGGAAAAAGCTTCGACCTAGATATTGGACCAAGGAGCAACAAGTCCAATCTAAGGCAAATGAGAAGGTAATGAGTATATTAATTGATATTTTGCCTAAAACTGTATTGAGAGGTGTAGGTAAATACGAAAATGCATATGAGCTATGGAACAAGATGGGAGAATTCCGTAAGAACACTACACAAGCCAAATTAGTGGAAGAGCCAAAGGAAATAAACTCAATGGTCCAAGAAGAGGAAAAAGAAAAAGCATTGTCAACATCATCAAGTGAAGTGGCACAAGTGTAACGCCCACCTTTTTCCCACACCTTACGGTCTGGCGAGAGGGCGGCGTTACGCAAACATACATAGGAATATGAACATCTTAATGCAGCGGAATAATTTTTTTTTCTTTAAACTTATTACACAGGCGTTTAACCATGCAACTAATACTTGAATCATGTATATATACCTTAACTATCATTCATGAATATGGTGACATTGTAACTTAGCATATTAACCGCATACGTAGCATCATGATCTAACCATTCCATAACTTATCCATAAGCATCATAAGTAGCAAGTAACTTATCCATAAGCATCATAAGAGTAAGTTATTCTTTAGGCATAACTATCATAGGTATAGCATAGAACCTAATGAGGCGTTTCAAAACACAAGACATGCAATCAGTATAAATAGAAGAATCCTTTGTCATGCCACTGCCACACACACACTCTTGCCCCTCCTGCTGCTTCCCTTAGTATGCTCTTGCTTGATCTGCGGTATAAGAAAATAAGACTATAAGCACACAGGCTTAGTAAGACCCTTTCCTACTCACTAAAATCCATACGTCACATAAAACATAATCATATGAACATTTAATAGGACATGGTTCTTAACATAGAACATAAGCATAAAAAAAACATTTAACATGGCATGGTTCTTAACATAGAACATAAGCATAAAAAAAATATTTAACATGGCATGGTTCTTAACATAGAACATAAGCATAAAAAAAATATTTAACATGGCATGGTTCTTAACATAGAACATAAGCATAAAAAAAGCATTAAACATGGCATGATCATTCATTCTTAATGCTTAACATCATCATTATGCCTTGAAGGCATGGACCTTATCTTCATTCATCATTTTCATTCCATATCATCATTATGCCTCGAAGGCATGAACATTATCTTCATTCATCATTTTCATTCATAAAACATGACATACATACATAATTATATCCTAAGATATGAGCATCATCCTAGTCCATAAAGCTTGCATGATCATGGTACATAAGATAAACATGCATTTCATACATGGTACATTTCATCTAGCATGCATAATTATAGTATCCATCATAGAGCATGCATGAGTAAGATACATATGAATATGTACATACCACTAAGGTTCATGGCATTCTACAGTACTTAGGTTCATGGCATTCATTATAGAACATGCATAGACCTTCATACACATATATCTATTATAGGCATTTAACATCCTACATACATTATTCTATTTAACCTACCCCTACATCAATTACATATGTTCATGGTATATGGTCTAAAATATTCATGAGTAAAACATAACACATAACCTACACATACAAAGTCATGATACATAACACATATAGCTAGGGTATTGGTAACATAAAGATCCTTACATCATGCTTAACCATATACTTACATCATTGTAACCTATAAACAAGTATCCTTGAGACCTTAACCCAATCCAAACCCTAGATCATGGTCTTGGCAGAAACCCTAAAGAACCATAAGTCCATGGAAAATTCACATAGGTCATAATTAACCTCCAATACAATACATACAATGCCATAGGAAACCATTTGAACCCTTGATTGGATTTAACCCTAAGTCCTAGCCCTATATCATGCATTGGCCAAAACCCTAGAAGGGTAATAAGTCCATAGGGAAATTCATATAAGTCACCATTAATACCCATTATATCATAGAAAACATACTAACCATGCTTGAAGGGTTAAATTTTAAACCTAGCCATGGTACATGTGTGGTGGCCGAAACCTTAAAGGGGTTCTAGGGTGCTACAAAATTTCCAAAATCATAGTTTTATGCTTAACATATCATGAGTAAACATTAGAAAACATAAGAGGTGTTTTTAACATCATCTTAGCCCCAAAACATGCTTGGCCGAAAATCTTAGGAGCCTTAATCCTTTATTTTCTCAACATAAATCCCAAACAACATCTTAAATCTTGATAAGCAACATAAACTATTATACCACAGGTGAGGGAGTCTTACCCTTGGTGTTTTGGTTATAGACCCTAAATAGAGAAGAGGATGAAGACCTTGTTGTCCCTTGATCACCCCTAGCCCTTGTAGCCTTGTAGGAAGCCTTGGATCTTCAAGAGAAAGTCCCCGTGTGAAGCTTTTCCAAGGGAGAGGAGCCTTGGTGGGTTTCGGGTAGGAGAAGGAAGAAGAGAGAGAGAAAGAGTTTTGGTGGAAGAAGAGGACAATGACTTAAGTGTTAAGTTGTTTCTTCCCTTCCCCTCTCTTTTATACTACATGAAAGGGGGCAAGTGAAGGGGCATGGTGCCTCTTCTCTTGATGACTCTTCACTTCCCTAAGCCTTAACCAAAATCCTCTTCATTCTCTACTAGCACTCCCTTCTAGGTGAATTGGTTAGTACATGCATGGTGATATATTAGGTCTAAGGTTCAATCCTTGGTGCATGCATTTTATTTTATGTTTTTTTTTATTTTCGGCAATGCCCCCCTAAGGCCTACCAATAGCCATGCTAATATTCCTAATTGAAGCCCATTTCTATTTATATTAAATTCTACCTAAGATCCACTAATAACCATGGTACTAGAAAAGCCCATGGAAGGCCCATTAGTACTTAGCTTCTTATTCCATATAGAAAATCATGGCTAATCATGCTAAGGTTCCTACTAGTATCTCTATGTTCCTCGAAAATTTATCTAGACATGATCAATATTTTAAAGAAAATATTGAGAAAATTTTTCAGGTCGTTACAATCCCCCATACCTCGTGAAAGTTCGTCCTCGAACTTAGAATAGCTCCGGGTACTTGCGTCTCATCTCGTCCTCGCGTTCCCAGGTAGCTTCCTCGAACCTTTGACTTTGCCATAGGACCTTGACTAAGGGTACCTCCTTGTTCCTTAGCTTTTTGATTTCCCGATCCAAGACCTGGATAGGTCGGCTTTCAAAACTTAGGTCCTCCTGAACTTGTACCGTCTGCGGCTCGATCACTTGAGCTCTGTTTGGAATACACTTCTTAAGCATCGACACATGGAACACGTTATGGATAGCTGACATCCCTTGAGGCAGCTCTAGCTCATATGTTACCTTGCCGACTCTTTTCATAATCGGGTATGGTCCCACATAACGTGGACTTAGTTTTCCTTTCTTCCCAAATCTCGTTACCCCTTTCATAGGTGCCACTTTGAGAAACACCAAATCTCCAACATCAAATTCCAGTGGCCTACGCTGGACATCCGCATAATTCTTTTGCCGGCTCTGAGCAGCTTCTATCCGTTGCCGAATGTTCTGTATAGCTCGGGTGGTGTCGTCGATAAGATCCGTTTTGAGTCCCATTTCCATCTTTTCATCACCTTCGTACCAACAGATTGGAGACCTACATCTCCTCCCATACAAGGCCTCATAAGGTGCCATTCCGATAGTAGCTTGGTAGCTATTATTGTAAGCGAATTCCGCTAAACATAGGTATCGGCACCAACTCCCTTTGAAATCCAGGGCACAAGCCCGCAACATGTCCTCCAGTACTTGGTTTACTCGTTCAGTTTGCCTGTCAGTCTGAGGGTGAAAAGTTGTACTGAAACGTAGTTTAGTACCGAGAGACTTCTGAATGCATTCCCAAAAATGTGAGGTAAAGCGACCATCCCTATCGGCGATGATGGTCTTGGGAACTCCATGAAGTCTGATTATCTCTTTAGCATATAATTGAGCTAGTTGTTCAATCGAATAAGTCATCATGATTTCTAGGAAGTGAGCAGACTTAGTCAACTTGTCCACAATTACCCATATTGCATCATATCCGTTTGTAGTCCTAGGAAGTCCTGAAATGAAATCCATAGAGATATCTTCCCATTTCCATTTCGGAATTGGAAGTGGCTGCAGAACTCCTCCGGGTCGCTGGTGTTCTACTTCCACTCGTTGGCAGGTCAGGCAAGTGCTAACATGCTGAGCCACGTCCCTCTTCATACCAGACCACCAGAATTTCTCCTTCAGGTCTTGATACATCTTGGTGGATCCCGGATGCATCGAATAAGGGGTTCCGTGAGCTTCTATTAATATTTTTCTCCGCAGCTCCTGATCATTAGGGTTACATAGACAATCCCTAAAATATGTTACTCCCCCGTCGGCGATACGATAACCATCGCCCCCTTCCTTCTAGAATCTCCTGCTTGATTCTCTGAAGGCTCGGATCACCATTTTTTTTTAACACAACTTTATTTATTAAACCTTATAAGTTCATATACCAAAAACCAATCGAACTTAATGAACTAGATAGGTCGACATCATGCCCATAATAAAAAATATTATGGCAGTGGCTATCACTCTCTCGTTCATCTCCCCTCGACCTGGCTCGGGGTCTTCTACTGTTTCCATCGGATCCTCCTCATCTATCTCGGGAACCTCCTCGGGCATCTCGGGTTCTTCCTCGAGCATCTCGGGGTCTTCTCCGAACATCTCCAGATCTTCCTCGAGCATCTCGGGATCTTCCTCGAGCATCTTGGGATCTTCCTCGAACATCTCGAGATCCTCCTCAAACATCTCGGGATCCTCCTCGAACATCTCTGGATCTTCCTCAAGCTTCTCAGGATCCTCCTCAGAATCTCCCATATCCTCCGGAAACTCATGGCGAAGAAGCTGCTTACATAACTCCATATATGAGATCCGACATTCATGCTGCCCCCATATCTGATAAGCAACTTCCCTCGCACTCTTGGGCAATGAACGAAGCAGTGCTCCAATTCTACAGTCATCCATGATTGCAAAACCCTTCCTGCTCGAGTTTCCAAAATATTCGGTCCAGTTTCCCCATATTGCCTTGATTCCAAGGACCGGACTATATTCCACTTCTTCTATTTGCTCCATCAACTCACGACACCGCTCATAGCCACGACTCGGGATGCAGATCTCATGGAACATCTGGAATTGAAAAAAAAACGACATAGTCAGTACAAAACTGACAAAAATCAGTACAAAACTAGTTTTTTTTTTCAATTCACAAATATATACAAAGAAAAGCACACAAAATAAAGTCGGGTTCCTTTACGTTAGTAATTAAATTTTTTTTTTAGGTTCCTACCCGCATATCAATTTCTAAAGTGTTTGGTCTCATAAAAATAAGGTAAAGTATCGTTCATATTATATCCTAAAAGTACTTCCTATCATAAGATTTCATATCTACAAATCCTAAAAGTACTTCCTATCATAAGATTTCATATCTACATATCCTAAAAGTACTTCCTATAATAAGATATCCTTCATACTCACGTATTCTAAAATCATAAAAGAACATAAGGTATGCAAAGAGGTATTTACTTAGAAGCGGCAGGAAGAAGGCTTGATGTGTATGTAGTGAGATGGCAAACTGCTCTGATACCAACCTGTAACGCCTGCCTTTTCCCCACACCTTACGGTGTGGCGAGAGGGCGGCGTTACGCTAACATACATAGGCATATGAATATCTTAATGCAGCGGAATAATTTTTTTTCTTTAAACTTATTACACATGCGTTTAACCATGCAACTAATACTTGAATCATGTATATATACCTTAACTATCATTCATGAACATGGTGACATTGTAACTTAGCATATTAACCGCATACGTAGCATCATGATCTAACCATTCCATAACTTATCCATAAGCATCATAAGAGTAAGTTATTCATTAGGCATAACTATCATAGGTATAGCATAGAACCTAATGAGGCGTTTCAAAACACAAGACATGCAATCAGTATAAATAGAAGAATCCTTTGTCATGTCACTGCCACACACACGCTCTTGCCCCTCCGCTGCATCCCTTAGTATGCTCTTGCTTGATCTGCGGTATAAGAAAATAAGACTATAAGCACACAGGCTTAGTAAGACCCTTTCCTACTCACTAAAATCCATACGTCACATAAAACATAATCATATGAACATTTAACAGGACATGGTTCTTAACATAGAACATAAGCATAAAAAAAACATTTAACATGGCATGGTTCGTAACATAGAACATAAGCATAAAAAAAATATTTAACATGGCATGATTCTTAACATAGAACATAAGCATAAAAAAATCATTTAACATGGCATGATCATTCATTCTTAATGCTTAACATCATCATTATGCCTTAAAAGCATGAACCTTATCTTCATTCATCATTTTCATTCCATATCATCATTATGCCTTGAAGGCATGAACTTTATCTTCATTCATCATTTTTATTCATAAAACATGACATATATACATAATTATATCCTAAGATATGAGCATCATCCTAGTCCATAAAGCTTGCATAATCATGGTACATAAGATAAATATGCATTTCATACATGGTACATTTCATCTAGCATGCATAATCATAGTATCCATCATAGAGCATGCATGGGTAAGATACATATGAACATGATACATACCACTTAGGTTCATGGCATTCTACAGTACTTAGGTTCATGACATTCATTATAGAACATGCATAGACCTTCATACACATATATCTATTATAGGCATTTAACATTCTACATACATTATTATATTTAACCTACCCCTACATCAATTACATATGTTCATGGTATATGGTCTAAAATATTCATGAGTAAAACATAACACATAACCTACACATACAAAGTCATGATACATAACACATACAGCTAGGGTTTTGGTAACATAAAGATTCTTACATCATGCTTAACCATATACTTACATCATAGTAACCTATAAACAAGTATCCTTGAGACCTTAACCCAATCCAAACCCTAGATCATTGTCTAGGACGAAACCCTAAAGAACCATAAGTCCATGGAAAATTCACATAGGTCATAATTAACCTCCAATACAATACATACAATGCCATAGGAAACCATTTGAACCCTTGATTGGATTTAACCCTAAGTCCTAGCCCTATATCATGCATTGGTCGAAACCCTAGAAGGGTAATAAGTCCATAGGGAAATTCATATAAGTCACCATTAATACTCATTATATCATAGAAAACATACTAACCATGCTTGAAGGGTTAAATTTTAAACCTAGCCATGGTACTTGTGTGGTGGCCGAAACCCTAAAGGGGTTCTAGTGTGCTACAAAATTTCCAAAATCATACTTTTATGCTTAACTTATCATGAGTAAACATTAGGAAACATAAGAGGGGTTTTTAACATCATCTTAGCCCCAAAACATGCTTGGCCAAAAATATTAGGAGCCTTAATCCTTTATTTTCTCAACATAAATTCCAAACAACATCTTAAATCTTGATAAGCAACATAAACTATTATACCACAGGTGAGGGAGTCTTACCCTTGGTGTTTTGGTTATAGACCCTAAATAGAGAAGAGGATAAAGACCTTGTTGTCCCTTGATCACCCCTAACCCTTGTAGCCTTGTAGGAAGCCTTGGATCTTCAAGAGAAAGTCCCCTTGTGAAGCTTTTCCAAGGGAGAGGAGCCTTGGTGGGTTTCGGCTAGGAGAAGGAAGAAGAGGGAGAGAAAGAGTTTTGGTGGAAGAAGAGGACAATGACTTAAGTGTTAAGTTGTCTCTTCCCTTCCCCTCTCTTTTATACTACATGAAAGGGGGCAAGTGAAGGGGCATGGTGCCTCTTCTCTTGATGACTCTTCACTTCCCTAAGCCTTAACCTAAATCCTCTTCATTCTCTAATAGCACTCCCTTACTAGGTGAATTGGTTAGTACATGCATGGTGATACATTAGGTCCAAGGTTCAATCTTTGGTGCATCCACTTTATTTTTATTTTATTTTATGTTTTTTTTAATTTTCGGCAATGCCCCCCTAAGGCCTACCAATAGCCATGCTAATATTCCTAATCGAAGCCCATTTCTATTTATATTAAATTCTACCTAAGATCCACTAATAACCATGGTACTAGAAAAGCCCATAGAAGACCCATTAGTATTTAGCTTCTTATTCCATATAGAAAATCATGGCTAATCATGCTAAGGTTCCTACTAGTATCTCTATGTTCCTCAAAAATTTATCTAGACATGATCAATATTTAAAAAAAATATTGAGAAAATTTTCCAGGTCGTTACAACAAGATAGTGAAAGGTCATCCACTTCATCAAGAGAAGAAGAAAAGGTCTCAAATTCAAGGATTGAGGGGGAGGAGAGACCCTCATCAATACCGGAGCTGTAGGATGTGTATACTGAATGACATGATTTCTTTATATGAATATCTTCATTTCGAAAAGAGAATCACAACTACACTAGGTGTTTGTTTACATTAGTACATGCACGAAGTCCAATTACTTTGCGTTGTAGATAACATGGTGTATGGTGTCACACAGAAGATCATGTTATCAATTCCTTGCTTAGTATAAAATAGAGGCCCACAACCGAGATGGAGTTGGATAACCCATCGGGATGATTATAGTGTAATTAGGTGTGGTTGGTATTGACCATAAAATTACACTAGTGTGCTTTGAGTACATTGGGTAGGACCAAAACCCGAGGTTATCCAATTTATACTGACTCGATAATTGGATAGGACCTCAGTTCATATTATGGAGTACGATCCCTTAATCCCGAAATAATATCGGGCATATATTATTAATTATTATTTCTTTGATTTACCAAAAGGCGAGATCTATTCTGTTAGATCGATAGACCCGATAAGTTGGGAGATAATATTAATAATATGATATGCCGATGATTATTGACCGAATTCGTGTCCTGGTGAGTCAAGATGATGATGCCCCCTTGATGAGCTCAAAAGGTTCATCGTACTAAACCCTGCAGGTGGATTTGATCCGGCATGATGATAAGGTTGAGTGATACTAGTCAAAGATCCAGAAGTTAATTAATTTAAATTATCAGTAATTTAATTAATTAACGGGTATTCGAGATCTTAAACACGGGGGCATGGATAACTCGTAATAAGTGGAGCCCATATGTAAATATGGGGGTTGGTGAGGTAATTCAATGAGGGCCCTTTAGTAGAATGGATCCTCATTAATGGACCGGGTCCATTAGCAGGCCAAGATCCAACTTCTCCTCATGGTCCCTACCGTAGCCCTATATAAACCCCAATGTGACATGAAACCAGAATGATGGTTGATTTTGATAGATCACAAAATCCTAGCCTCTTTCCTCTCCTCCCCTCCTCCTCCTCTTTCTCTCGCCTATGGAGGCGCTGCCGTGAGGCAGCGCCACGGGCTCGCTGTCGTGAGGCAGCGCCACGGGAGGTGCTGCCGTGAACCAGAGCCTCAGTCTCGCTGCCATGAGGCAACGCCTCGGGAGGCGCTGCCGTGAGGAGGCGCTACTGTGAGACAACGCCTTTCTGCCGAGAAGCAGCAATTGAGGCTGGCAATTGCCTGGCTCGGCAATTGCTTCCAAGAGTCTTCGGTTGGGAGAGGAGACGGTAAGTTGCCTCAGCAACTTATTTGGAGCGATAGCTAGTTGTCTCGTGCTTGGGGCATGACAACATTCTTTGAGTTGCTTGGAAGAATACAAGTTGGAGTTGTGGAGTTGCTTAAAACACAAGTTGCTTGTGCAACTTGGTGTTGATCAGATCACAAGAACTCCAAGATACTTGTTGTTCAAGCGCTAGTAGTGGAGGAAAGAATTAATTGGGTTTGTGTTTGGAATATCTCCTCGGAGTGGCCGGCTAACGCCCATCTTTTCCCCAAATCATACGGTGTGGGACAAGGACGGCGTTACACTAACATACATATAGACATATGAACATCGTAATGCAGCGGAATAATTTAAAACTTAATACATACATGCAACTAACACTTGAATCATGCATACATGTCTAACTATCATTCCTAAACATGGTGACATGGTAACTTAGCATATTAACATCATACGTAGCATCATGATATAAAAATCACATAAGTCATCCATAAGCAACATAAGTAGCAAGTGTATCTTTTTAGACAAAACCATCATAAGTATAGCATGAGACTTAAGAGGAAAAATGCAAAATATAGAACATGTGACAAAGTATAATTATTAGAAGCTTTCTTTTTTTTTCTTTTGCCATGTCACTGCCACACACACACTCTTGCCCCTCCTGCTGCTTCCCTTAATATCATCTTGCTTGATCTGCGGTATAAGAGAGTAAACTATAAGCACATAGGCTTAGTAAGACTCTTTCCTACTCACTAAAACCATACATCGTATAACATAAAACATATAACATTCTTAACCTATAAAAGTTCTTGATACAAAACATAGGCATATAAAACACTTAACATAGCATGATTCTTGTCATAACATAAACATATGAAATACTTAACATGGCATGGTTCTTGTCATAATCATAAACATATAAAATACTTAACATGGCATGGTTCTTGTCATAGACATAAACATATAAAATACTTAACATGACATGGTTCTTGTCATAGACATAAACATATAAAATACTTAACGTGGCATAGTGCTTGTCATAGACATAAACATATAAAATACTTAACATGGAGTAGATGCATAACATGAATGGATGCATGAGTCAAATGCATATAACATAAGGATGCTTATTTGAAAACCATAATTATAAATACTTAAACATAATCATAACATCATGGGGGTCCCCGGCTTGTACCACATACATACATCATATGCGCGCATCCCTAAGTATGTGCGAGGTAGCTAGTCTCGACCTACTAGGGTAGGAACAACTACGATAGTTTCAGAACCGAGGCGTTCTTAAGGTGCCCATCCCTGTTGGACAGCTACAGTAGTCCCATAACCGTGGACAGCTATGGTAGTCCAGAACCGAGGTGTTCTTAAGGTACCCATCCCTTGGACCCTTACTTCGGTCCGGTACAAGCCCATTCATAAAGTAAAATAACTTCACATGCTTCATCATTCATAGAACATACGTAGCATACTTATGACACGAACATAATCTTGTTACATGAAGCATGACATAAAGCATACTTCGCATTTCATCATTCATACTTAATTCATAATATCATTATGCCTTAAAGGCATAAACATTATCTTCATTCATCATCTTCATTCATAAGACATGACATACATACATAATTATGCTTTAAGGCATAAACATCATCTTAATTCATAAAGCTTGCATGATCATGGTACATAAGGTAGCATGCATTACATATATGGAACATGTCACTTAGCATACATAATCATAGTGTCCATCATAAGCAGGCATGGGTAGAATTCATATGAACATGATACATACTACTTAGGTTCATGACATTCAACATAGAACTTGCATAGGTCTACTTAACCATATCTCTATCATAGGCTTTTAACTTACAATGTGCATCATTCTACATAATCATGAGACCTTCTTCATAACACATGTGTTCATGGTATAGAGCTTAAAACATTCATGAATAAACATAGCACATAACCTAAACATACAAGTCATGATATATAGCACATAAAACTAGGGTTTTAGGTAACATAATCATTCCTATAACATGCTTAAAACAATACATACATCATAGTAAACCATAAACAAGTATCCTTGAAACCTTAACCCAACCCAAACCCTAGATTATGAGCTTGGCCGAAAGTTTAATAGGAGAAGATCCCATTATTCAAGCAACATGAAAGTTCCCATGAGTAAAAGAAAGCTCATACATTACATACAATTCCATAGGAGGCCATTAGACCCCATAGTTGGAGCTAACCCTAAGTCCTAGCCCTACCACTTGACTTTGGCCGAAACCCTAAAGGGTCACAAACACATGGAAAAATTCATATCATTCACAATTAATATCCATGGTAACATAGGAAAACACAATAAACATGCTTGGAGGGTTAGATCTAATCCCTACCCATGAAGGTGGGATGGTGGCCGAAACCCTAGAGGGTCTTAAGGTGCTACAAAATTTTCCCAAATCATAATTTACCCTTTATTAATCATAAGAAAACATTAGAGAGCATAAATAAGGGTTTACATCATCCCCAAACCTAAATACAATGCTTGGCCGAAACCCTAGAACCCAAACCTCATGGTTTTCTCAACTTAGATCCTATACAAGAACTTAAATTATGATAAACATCAAGGAAAACAATTATACCATAGGTGAGGGAGTCTTACCCTTGGTGTCTTGGTTATAAACCCTAAATAGAGAAGAGGATGAAGACCTTGTTGTCCCTTGATCACCCCTAGCCCTTGTAGCCTTGTAGGAAGCCTTGGATCTTCAAGAGAGAGTCCCCTTGTGAAGCTTTTCCAAGGGAGAAAACCCCTTGTGGGTTTCGTCTAGGAGGAGGAAGATGGAGAGAGGGAAGCTTTGATGGAAGAAGAAAACAAATAACTTAAGTGCTAAGTTGTCTCTTCCCTTCCCCTCTCTTTTATACTAAATGAAGGGGGCAAGCGAAGGGGCATGGTGCCTCTTGTCTTGATGACTCTTCACTTTCTTTAGCTTCAACTAAAACCCTCTACCTTTTCCACTAGCACTCCCTTCCTAGGTGAATTGGTTAGTACATGCATGGCGATACACTAGGTCTAAGGTTCAATCCTTGGTGCATGCACTTCCTTATTATTACTTTTATAATTATTTTTGTCAAGGCCCATATAAGAGCCCACTAAGGCTTATGTTAATATTTCTAATTGAAATCCATTTTCATTCATGATAACATTTTTACCTAAGGTCCCTTAATAGCCATGGTATTAGAAGGGCCCATGTAAGGCCCATTATTACTTACCTTCCTAATCTATATCGAAAATCATGGATAATCATGCTAAGGTTCATACTAGTGTCACTATATTCCTCGAGAATCTATCTAGCCATGATCAATATTTTAAAGAAAAATATTGAGAAAATTTTACGAGTCGTTACAATCCCCCATACCTCGTGAAAGTTCGTCCTCGAACTTAGAATAGCTCCGGGTATTTGCGTCTCTTCTCGTCCTCGCGTTCCCAGGTAGCTTCCTCGAACCTTTGACTTTCCCATAGGACCTTGACTAAGGGTACCTCCTTGTTCCTTAGCTTTTTGATTTCCCGATCTAAGATCTGGATAGGTCGGCTTTCAAAACTTAGGTCCTCCTGAACTTGTACTATCTGCGGCTCGATCACTTGATCTGTGTTTGGAATACACTTCTTGAGCATCGACACATGGAACACGTTATGGATAGCCGGCATCTCTTGAGGCAGCTCTAGCTCATATGCCACCTTGCCGACTCTTTTCAGGATCAGAGATGGTCCAACATAACGCGGACTTAGTTTTCCTTTCTTCCCGAACCTGGTTACCCCTTTTATAGGAGCCACTTTGAGGAATACCAAACCTCCAACATCGAACTCCAGGGGTCTACGTCGGACATCCGCATAACTCTTCTACCGGCTTTGAGTAGCTTATATCCGTTGTCGAATATTCTGTATCGCTCGGGTGGTGTCGTCGATGAGATCAGTCTTGAGCCCCATTTCCTTCTTTTCACCACCTTCGTACCAACAGATTGGAGACCTACATCTCCTCCCGTACAAGGCCTCATAAGGTGCCATTCCGATAGTAGCTTGGTAACTATTATTGTAAGCGAATTCCGCTAAACATAAGTATCGGTACCAACTCCCTTTGAAATCCAGGGCACAAGCCCGCAACATGTCCTCCAGTACTTGGTTTACTCGTTTAGTTTGCCCGTCAGTCTGAGGTGAAAAGTTCTACTGAAACGTAGTTTAGTACCGAGAGACTTCTGAACGCACTCCCAAAAATATGAGGTAATGCGACCATGCCTATCGGAGATGATGGTCTTGGGAACTCCATGAAGTCTGATTATCTCTTTAGCATATAATTGAGCTAGTTGTTCAATCGAATAAGTCATCTTGATTTCTAGGAAGTGAGCAGACTTAGTCAACCTGTCCACAATTACCCATATTGCATCATATCCGTTTGTAGTCCTGGGAAGCCCTGAAATGAAATCCATAGAGATATTTTCCCATTTCCATTCCGGAATTGAAAGTGGCTGCAGAACTCCTCTGGGTCGCTGGTGTTCTGCCTTCACTCGTTGGCAGGTCAGGCAAGTGCTAACATGCTGTGCCACATCTCTCTTCATACCAGACCACCAGAATTTTTCCTTCAGGTCTTGATACATTTTGGTGGATCCCGGATGCATCGAATAAGGGGTTCCGTGAGCTTCTGCTAAAATTTCTCCCCGCAGCTCCGGATCATTAGGGATACATAGACGATCCCTAAGGTATAATACTCCCCCATCGGCGATACGAAAACCCTCGCCCTTTCCTTCCAGGATCTCCTGCTTGATTCTCTAAAGACTCGGATCACCATTTTAACAAAACTTTATTTATTAGACTTTATAAGTTCATATACAACAACTAACCGAACTTAATGAACTAGATATGTTGACATTATTCCCATAATAAAAAATATTATAGCAGTGACTATCACTCTCTCGTTCATCTCTACTCAGCCTATCTCGGGATCTTCTACAGATTCTATCGGATCCTCCTCATCCATCTCGGGATCCTCCTCGATCATCTTGCGAACTTCCACGAGCATCTCGGGGTCTTCCTCGAGCATCTCGGGATCTTCCTCGAACATCTCTGGATCATCCTCGAACATCTCGGGATCTTCCTCGACCATCTCGGGATCTTCCTCGAACATCTCTGGATCTTCCTCGAGCATCTCAGGATCTTCCTCAGAATCTCCCAGATCCTCCGGGAACTCATGGCGAAGAAGCTGCTTACATAACTCAGTATATGAGATCCGACATTCGTGCTGCCCCCATATCTGGTAAGCAACTTCTCTCGCACGCTTTGGCAATGAACGAATCAATGCTCCAATTCTATAGTCATCCATGATTGGAAACTCTTCCTGGTCGAGTTTCCAAAATAGTCGGTCCAATTTTCCCATATTGCCTTGGATTCGAAGGACCGGACTATAATCAACTTCTTCTATTTGCTCCATTAGCTCACAACACTGCTCATAGCAACGATTCGTGGTGCAGATCTCATGCAACATTTGGAATTAAAAAACAACGACATAGTCAGTACAAACTGACAAAACCATTCCAAAACTAGTTTTTTTTTTCAATTCACAAATATATACAAAGAGAAGCACACAAAAATCGGTTTCCTTTACTTTAGTAGTTACAATAAATTTTTTTTTTACCCGCATATCACATTCTAAAGTATTCGATTTTATAAAAATAAGGTAATGTATCGTTCATATTTCATATCCTAAAAGTACTTGCTACCATAAGGTATCATTCATACTTGCATATTTTAGAATCATAAGGTATCATCCATACTTGCATATTCTAGCATCATAAAGGAAAATAAGGTAGGCATAGAGGTACTAACTTGGAAGCTGTAGGCATAGAGGTAATGTATTCGATTTTATAAAAATAAGGTAATGTATCGTTCATATTACATATCCTAAAAGTACTTGCTACCATAAAGTATCATTCATACTTGCATATTCTAGAATCATAAGGTATCATCCATACTTGCATATTCTAGCATCATAAAGGAAAATAAGGTAGGCATAGAGGTACTAACTTAGAAGCTGTAGGAAGAAGGCTTGATGTGTGTGTAGTGAGATGACAACAGCTCTGATACCAACTTGTAACGCTCGTCATTTCCCCAAATCTTATGGTGTGGGACAGGGACGGCGTTACGCTAACATACATATAGACATATGAACATCGTAATACAGCGGAATAATTTAAAACTTAATACATACATGCAACTAACACTTGAATAATGCATACATGTCTTAACTATCATTCCTAAACATGGTGACATGGTAACTTAGCATATTAACATCATACGTAGCATCATGATATAAAAATCACATAAGTCATCCATAAGCAACATAAGTAGCAAGTGTATTTTTTAGACAAAACCATCATAAGTATAGCATGAGAATTAAGAGGAAAAATGCAAAATGTAGAACATGAGCAAAACCATGAGGGCTTAGGCCTAAAGTGGGCAATATCATACCAGTATGGAGATATTTAAATTCCTTTTAGTCATAATAGAATCAACTTAGATTCCCAAGTGCCCATACTTTATCCAAAAAGTAGTGGTTTTACGGTCGTTGCAACGTGGATAATCACTAACCATGTGTCAGGCGTCGGTGTGCAATCGGTCACCTGAGAAGTGTCACGTCAGCATTTCGATAAAATTTCACAGGGTCTATAAATAGACCCCTAAACTCAGTTCATTTCATCAATTCAATTGTACACGAATTCTGTAGTCTTTTCTTTAAACTTTCTCTGAGTTACATTTGTGTAAGAGGCTTCTCCGCCCATAAGGAAATAATCTGGAGACTACGCTTTGGTTTGTCTTAGATTAGCAACCTTTCTGGTTGCAACCAAATAAACCCTTATTTATGCCTCTTTTCATTTGGTTTAGTTAAATTGTTTATGTTTGTTTATTTTGCTATCGTTAACTAACCTTATCATTGTGAAGAAACATCAAAGATTAAGTTTCATTTTTTAGGAGTAATACACCCCCTCTTGTCGGCTGGCCGATCTATACACTGATGACCTTAATGGTATTTATGTGGAGGCCCAATAAGGTAACCCCTAAGAGTGAGACCTAGTCTAGCCCAATAGGATAACCTGGTTATAATTTATTGGGTCACGGTAAAGACGGTTGACTGGGCCCAAGTGGCTAAGACACTCAAAGAAGGGAAGCATGGCTGTCGATCGACCGTGTGTTAGTAGGCAAGCCCTACCGATTGCCCGTGTGTTGGTAGGCAGGCTAACTAATCGGCGGTGTTTGGCCGATCTGATAGTTGCTCAACCTTATTGAGGCGATCGGTGATACCGTCGAGTTATACTGATTGGATAAATAGACCGCCAATTGACGTGTGAGGTGGAATGCCAATCAATCATTCAGTATTTTGTCAATCAACAAGAATCTAACAAGTTTGCTTAACTGGTCACCCACAATGAGGTGAGTCCTCCTGGATGCAAGTTATTATTGTTTGGCTGCTCGGCCAATCAATGAAGGCTACACTAGCCGTCTGGTTGGTCCATCGCCCGATCGACTGAACTAACCTGTCTTATTAATATGTTACTATTCCTTTGACCTCTATTGTCATGTGCCCTCGAGTTGGCCAAAATCAGGACTAATCCTACACGGTTGAGGGACCGAAAACTCTCTCCTATTATAAGAAATGAGAAAAAATGATTTTTTTTAAAATAAAAAAAATGACTTGAACTAAACGTAGCATTAGTTTTTGTTTGCAAATATTGAGTATCACATAAAAGTTTTGCTGAAGCCTTTGTGCTATTCTACTGATGCTAAATCTAGTCTCTAGTTACCTTACTTTGAATTGCTTGTCTTGGACAACCTAAATTTATACAAGCAAATGTCCTTTTGGAATTTGTTAAATCTCAAAGTCAACTTTGGGAATGAATTGATCTTTGTTTCAAATTTCAAGTGATTTGTGCCTTAGTTTCCGATTCATTTTAATATACTCATCGTGCCCCCAAGCTTTTATTCTTATGCTTAATTCAGTGGTGTTCTTAATCAAATGTATGCAACCTGATGCATTTTTAGTTTTTTTCTCATTAACTCCACATCACGTGGCCTTGTTCAATTGTTTATTTTGTTAGATCAACTATGATGTTGGCATGGGTAACATCTGTTAGTAGGAGCCCTAGAGCCAATTATGTGATGATTGACTAGGGACATTTTGTATCATATTCTATCATTAATAAAGGCATGTTTGGTTATTATACTTACTTTGTATTTGTGCCAAATAACTAAGTATAATAATATCCTTATGTAGTAGGTTCTTATTTGCATCATATCGATTGGTTGAATCGATAGTGAGATGATGTAGAGAACACTACACTAAACTATTCCTAGTCGAGCATTAATATTCAAGGACAATATTAATGCATGGAGACTAGCATGTAGGTCAACTGATGACTTGAGCTCACAAGTCATGGATATGTGATATCAAGTTGACACATGGGTATACATTGGAGAATGTGTACTGAATTGACCCGCCATGAGAAAGTTTCATAGATTGTCATATGAGTGTCATAAACTTTCTCATGTGACTATTAATATGAATAGTCCTTAGACCTGAAGTCACTACAGTTCCCTACATAAGGAGTTATGTACTTTGGTATCGTCAAACGTCACCCGTAACAGGGTGGACTATAAAGGCGATCACTGGGTATGTAATAAATTATGTGGAGGGATGTGAGTGATGTAGATGAGATCAATCCCTCCCATATGACGGAGTGATATATGTGGGCCCCTTGATCGAGTAGGACTGCTAAAACGCATGGTCATGTTCGATTGAGTCAATATGAGATATTGAGCTCATTTGTTTGAGTGAGTCTACTCGGGGATCAAGAAACACAAGATTGACTGAGAATGACACGGTCTATGCATCATTGGTCAATCTAGATATCAAGGATAGAAGGACAAGGTCATACATTATCATAGTCATGAAGGTTTAGTCGTATCTCGACTTTTCTTGTTACTTGGGTAGCAATGATGCATTGCTTGATGCCGCTCATTGCTTATGTGTCTAAAGTATTTAGGCGCATTGCCAATGTCACGAGAACCTATTGGGTCACACACAAAGGACACAATGCTTCGGGAAATCTGATCGGCAGATCTGAGCCTGAGTTGGAAACTCGGGAGATCTGAGCCCGAGTTGGGAACTCGGGTGACCTAAGCCCGAGTTGGGAACTCGGGAGATCTGAACCGAGTTAGGAACTCGGGAGGTCAGTTCGGGAGATTGAGTTGGGAACTCGAGAGTGCGGGTTGGGAGCTCGGCACTCGGCAGACTGAGCTGGGAGCTTGGCAGACTGGGTCGGAGCTCGGAGCTCGACAGACTGGGTCGGAGCTCGGCAGACTGGGTCGGAGCTCGGCCGACTAGGTCGGAGCATGGCCGACTGGGTCAGAGCTCAGCAGACTGGGTCGGGAGCTCGGCACTCGGGAGACTTGGTCGGGAGACCTGGTCGGAAGCCCGAGAGGCCCGGTCGGGATTACAGGGAAAATTCATTAAAGTGTTTAATGAAGGGAAAAGAAAAGATTCTTTTCTTGCATGGGAAAAGATGAAGAGCCACATGAAAGTTGTGCTCTTTATTGGTATTAATGAAGGAAGCCAATGAGACACAAACCTCTTCATATTCATAGGATGAGTATAAAAGAGGGCCTTGTGACTTTGGATGTTTCTTCTCCCCTTTCTTCTTCCCTCTCTCATCTTCCTCTTTTGGCCGAAACCCTATTGTAGGGTTCTTGGTGTTCTGCGAGCTACCTCAAGTTGCTAGTACAACTAAGGTAGCTCTCTCGAAGTTAAGAGATAGTGTCCGTGTGAATACGAATAGAGGCATGGACACTTGAACGTGTAAGAGATCCGGCGCATCTTGGACGAGCGGGATAAGCAAAGGGCACGCTCCAAAGGTATAGACTGTAGATAGATCTATTAGATAGATGAACATTGTACGAGTTTTTTTCGCATGGATCGCTCGTGGGTTCTTGTTTCCGCTGCGTTTTTGTGTTTTGGTGCCGGGTGAACCCAACAACATGTACTTGTTCTTATTCTTTTTGTATGCCTTTTGTCCCTTGTAGGTTGTAGAGGGTGAAGAGGATCAAAACAGCTTTTCAAGGGCGGAAAGATGAAGAAGAAAAATGAGAAGTCGCATGCTGAAAATGCGTTGATAGTTGAGAATCTTTATGGCTGAGTTAGAAATTACAACTAGATGCATAATTGAACATACTGAATAAACCAACCGGCTTTTTACCAAACGGTACATGTGAGAATTAGGAATTACTAAAAGGCGTACAGAGGTTTCATTTTTACCAAAGGGCGCATCAAATGTAGTGATCTTCCTCTTATACATCTCCCGCCAAGAATTGTCTTTCAAAGATAGAATTCCGAGACATCCGAACTGTTGGGACCGGGTGCATATTGACATGGATGCGGGTTCGTAATTTTAAAAATTAATTACGTGCAGCGGAAGGTTTAGCATAAATAATTTCTCAAATTATTTATCCACACATCTAAGCATGCAATTTTATCTTGTGTAAACATGATCATATATTTAAAATTTTGCAGAAACGTAAACTAATTTACGTATTACCTCGCGTAACTCGAAGGAAGGGACGAGATCCAACCGTAAGCGTCCCTTGGAAGCTCCGCCTCTATTCGCGTCCACGCCGAGTATCTTCGGGATGACATCGCAAAGCCACGAGTTTCGTGTTCTCGAGAACTACTAGATTCTCCGAGAATGCGATGAGAAAAACCAAGAGAAAAGTCGGAAGACTAACCACAAAAGGATGGGCGGAATCAAAATTCCGGCAAAGCAAAAGAAGAGGCTTGCGACAAAAAGATCCTTGCGGCAAACTCTAATTCCGGCAGCACCTTCTTCCGGCCAAGAGCTGGCCGGAGCTTCCTTCTTCGGCAGCAGGTGGTGGTCAGCAGGGAAAGGGCAGGGGCGGCCGGCTGGTGCTCCTTCTTGGGGTTGGTTGGCACACGGCAAGAAGGGGAGAAGAGAAGGAGAGAAAGAGAGGGAGAGAGCCTATGCCTTCATCTCTATGATTATTACCCAAGCCTTCCCTTGGGTCCTTTATATAGTGGCCTCTCAACCATCAAGCCTCACAAATATGAAATAACTTATTCCATCATGCCATGTTTGATTTTATATCATGGTTAAAATTATATTTTAATTTATAATAAAAATCAATCAAGTCTCTTCTCTCTTATGGAATAAATTTCCTTATCATGGTAAATCAATCCATGATTAATTTTATAAAATAAACCAATCCTTGGTTCATTTTAATTTCCATGAAAAATAAACCAAACCTTGGTTTATTATATATAAAAAATTTATATCATCCATAATTTTATAAAACAAACCACACTTGGTTTATTTTATAAATTGAACCAAAAACTTGGTTCTCTCCCTTTGATGTGGCCGGCCAAGCAAAAGAGGATGGAGGCCCTCTTTGGCTAGCCCATCCAAGCCACGCCCCAATGAATTAAACTTATTTAATTCATCTATTAAGTCTTCAATAGACCATTTTATGCTTCCGATGCGTCTCTGAAAAATTCAGATTCGACTTATCGTTTGGCTCAACCAAACTTAATCTCTCTTAATTGGAAAATCTAATTTTCAACTCGTTTTAAATCCCTCGGATTACTCGTAGTGCGTGTGACTAAATAGGCTTTCGATTTATGTTGGCCGTCTATAATTAATCAAATATAGAACGATCATGAGAGGCACCTAGTAGTACATCATGATCCCCAATTAATCGAAAGATCAACGGTTGACCTCAGAAACAATTCTGAATCCCTTCAGCAGCTTTAATGAATCGTGCCCCATTCCCTTCACCATCTTATACCCACTTGGTTCAAGACATGGTCTATGTGTGTCAGTCCCCACTAGGCTGACTAGGTCACACCTAGCCCAAGTAACGTTTTCTCGTCCTACGGATTCTAATTACTCTCATGTATTTAAGAGATTCATACTCTAAACATGTTGTTGGTGCAGACAACACCGAAGTCGAACCAGTGTTTTAATAAATGGAAAAGGGTTCAAAAAGTTAAGATGTTTTGTTTTTCTAACATACTACTTGAGTGTGCAGATTAAAGTCCTAGCAAAGGACTGCTAGGCATCAGAACCCTAAGACCCAGCGAAGGGCTGCTGGGCACCTAGCGAAGGGCTGCTAGGAGTTAAAGACCTGGCGAAGGACTGCTGGGTACCAGGCGAAGGACTGCCTGGAACTGAAGACCTGGCGAAGGACTGCTAGGCACCAGGCGAAGGACTGCCTGGAACTGAAGACCTGGCGAAGGACAGGTAGGCACCTGGCGAAGGACTGCTGGGCAAAAGTCCAACTGGAGGAGCCGGTTGGCATCAGGTAAATTCTCCTGAGAGGAGTATGTGAGGACGCGTTCCCCGTCGAGGGAATAGTAGGCGTCCGTTCGACCTAGGGTTCCATTTTGGAGACCCAAAGTCAGAACCAAGACAGCTAAGGCTGTATAAACCTAATACTCTATTGCTTCATATTGTTTTGGACTAACCTTGGATGCAGGACCGAAGGAACGTGTGTCTGCAGCTCAGAATGCCCAAAGGAGAGAGGCAAGAGGCTGAGCAGGGCGCCCCCAGTGTCCCGGGCGCCCCCAAGGCCAATACAAAACAAGTGAAGCAAAGAAGTGCTTCGGTAGCTTACTGGGCGGGGCGCACCCATGCTCCCGGACGCCCCCAGTGGCCAGGGCGCCCCCAGTGCCCAGGGCGCCCCGCGCTTAAGCCAGTGAGCGGATAAACCTCATTCAGCCGAGAAGCCCACTGAAACAGTCAACCAGGGCGCCCCCTGCTTCCAGGGCGCCCCCGTCAAGGTTCGATCCCTATTTTGGAGGGATAAAACGCTGATCGAGACTGTTGCGGATCAAAGGCCACGTGGAGGGCGCCCCCAACGTCCCAGGCGCCCCCAGACCTACTATATAAAGCCCTCGACCCCCAAGGCTTCTGAATAACTTCTTCCAACGCAATTTCGCTCTTCTGCTCCAGCGCTCTGCTCCGGAAACCTCCCAACTCGAGATCCAAGCGCCGACGACGTCCCCCTGCTCCAAAATACAATCCACACCGGACGTCGGTAACGAAGAGCTGTTTTTCAAGTTTACTGTACTACTCTTGTAACATCTTTCTGTAAACTATTTTGCGCATATAGAATTGCCCGCAGTAAACGGTCAACCACCGTGGGCCTTGGAGTAGGAGCCGACCGCGACTCCGAACCAAGTAAAATCTTGGTGTTTGTGTATTGTTTTGTTTTAATTTTTCCTCTGTGTTTTCTCTTTTTCAATCCAAAACGACTTACGATATTCACCCCCCCCTCTATCGTTTTCTCTCGATCCAACAATTGGTATCAGAGCGGGGAAGCTCAAATTTGGTGCAACCACCAATTTGAGAATTTTTTGGATTTGTTTTCGAAATCTTTTTAATTTTTTTTCTTTCGTTCGAAATTTTTCTCGTTAATCGAGGTTGGTGCAACACCCCTCGACAAATATTTTTCTTTTACTTCCCGCACTACTAATCGAAGACCAAGTCTTGGGATATCTCTTTCCTTTTTCTTTTAGTTTCAGTTAAATGGCCATGCAAGAAGGATTCAGCACAGCCAGACCTTCACTTTTCAGTGGAGAAGACTTTTCCTACTGGAAAAGTCGAATGGAGGTCCACCTGAAAACTCAGGTGGACATGTGGATAATCATCCAGTCTGGACTGGAGATTCCAAAGAACGCTGAAGGAGTACCACAGCCGTACACCGAGTGGGATACCGCTCTGAAAAGAAGAATTGAAGTTGATGCGAAAGTGACCCAGACCCTTCAATGTGGCCTGACCAAGGAAGAGTTGAATCGGGTAGGACCATTCAACAGTGCCAAGGAGCTGTGGGGCAAGCTGATCGAGCTGCACGAAAGAACTTCCGACACTCGAATCAGCAAGAGAGATCTCCTCCTGAACAAGCTGTACACGATCAAGATGAATGACAACGAAACAGCAGCCCAGCTCCATGCCAGAATTCAGGAGTTAATGAACGGACTACACACAATCGGTCACAAGGTAGAAAACCGTGACTTGATAAGGTACGCTCTCAACGCTTTCCCGAGAAACACCTTGTGGGCATCTATGGTAGATGCATTCAAGGTTTCAAGGGACCTTTCAAAAATAAAGTTAGATAAACTATTTTTTGAATTAGAGTTGCATGAGCAGACTAACTGCAATCTGGCCGAGAAAGGCATCGCTTTTCTTGCAGGTAAAGCTGGAAAGACAACCAAGAAAAAGCCTCAACCTGCACCTGAGTCTGATTCAGACTCAGTCTCAGAAGACACCAAGGGAAATTGACCGAAGCTGGTTCGGCTAGCCCGAGACTACTACAAAGAACTGATGAACCAGACCAACAGAAGAAAAGCCAGCCGAAGAAAGGAAGAACCGGCTGAACCCTCAAATGACAAGAACAAACCAAACGTGACCTACTACGAGTGCAAGAAGAAGGGTCACTACAAGACGGAGTGTCCGAACCTAAAGGAGACCAAGAAGACTAGAAAGAAGAAGGCACATCAGGCAACCTGGGACAAGTCCTCCTCTGAAGAAGAAGAAGAGGTCCCACAGTCGAACCTGCTAACCCTAACCGCCTCAGAAGAAATCGAAACCGAGTCAGAGTCGGAGCCGGACGACGGCAAACTTACATTCTCAGAGGACGGCGAAATAACTGTAAATGAATTTTCAAGAATTCAATTAAATGAGTTAATTTCCTATCTTTCTCGAGATTTGGCGAAAGCTAAACTCCGAGTCGAATCTCTCCGACAGGAAGTAAAACTCCTGAAAGAGAGAGATGACTCTCGATCCTTAACTGAGAAGGTTCAAGAAGGAACCTCTACTCAAGTTGAATAACTTGAGAAAGAGAACTCCTCCTTGAAAACTCATGTTAAGGACCTTAGATCAGCTTTAGAACGATTCACTTCTGGTTCCAAGGGTCTTGACATGATTCGTCAGTTCTAAATCGATCCGGACTAGGCTATAGAACCAAATCTAGAAAAAGATCATACTATGCTATACTGAACCAGTCCAGACCTAAAGTTCAGGCATGGGTACCCAAACTGTGCCTGAACAAACAAACTGGATCAAATCAGTATTGGATCCCCAAGAACAAGATTCACATCTTGCCAAACCATTATCGTGGCTTTAGTCCGGGGGAGCCAAATTAAAAATAATATTTATTGTTAGATAAAATTCAATCTTTGTTTGCAAATTGCATGATTGCTTGTTTATTTAATTTCTACAATTTACCATGTTTAGATTTAGGAATGGTTAGTTTAAGGACTGAACCAACTTAACTGAAATTTGAACAACATAGTATTGGGTGGCGGTGAGATGATAGTACGTTAGGGAAGCCAATTCTAATAAGGTCAAGTATACTCTACTTGGTCTCTTTAGACTGGTGAAACTAGCCGAAGCTACCGATCCAAGACCCAAGCTAGTTAGACCAGAATTTTTCATGAAATAGTTTTGAAAATGAAATTTCATTAAAAGGCTTTGTCAAGGAAAGGGTTGATGATCCAATAAGGCTATGGCAAAAAAAGGCCTAGTGCCTCGCCAAGACCTGGAAGCCAATTTTTGAAATTCAAATTCAAACTATTCTTTGTCAAATTCGAATTTAACACAAATTTTCAGTTGATTGTAGATTCAAACATTTTTTTAAACAAACATAAAATCAACTGTCTTTCAAAATTAAATTATGTTTTTCAAAATAAATCATAATTTTTCAAATTAATTCTAACTACCAAAACCTGTCTCACAAAAACTGTAAGGCTAACATGATTGATAACCCTAGATTGGGTGAGACAGACTAGGCTGTGAAAATCAATTTAGGCTATTCCTAATTCTAATTGGATCCAAATCAACAAAACTCTTTATGTGTAGGAACATAAAGATTTGGACCAATGGATGTTGGATAGCGGTTGCTCCAGACACATGACTGGAGATAAATTGAAATTCACCAAACTCAAGTTCAAGAACCTAGGCTCAGTGGCATTTGGCAACAATGCTACACTCAAGGTAATTAGGTCAGGTAATATTGAACTTAAATCTGACGTTGTTATTAAGAAAGTACTTTTGGTTGAAATTTTTAATTTTAACTTGCTTGGCATAAGTCAGTTGTGTGATTCTGGTTATGTAGTTACCTTCAACAATTCTAACTGCCTGATTAGAAACTTGCAAGACTCAGAAACCATGCTTAAGGGCACTAGGAAAAATAATGTTTACACTATAAACCTACCCCTAGTACCTAAATGTATGTTAACTCAGTTAGAACAATCAAACCTCTGGCATAAGAGATTAGGTCACACTAATCTGAGAATTATTTCAAAAGTCACCCAACTCGGCCTAATTAAAGGTATCCCTAAAATTAAAAATCATGAAAACTTAATATGTGAATCATGTAATCAAGGTAAACAAACCAGGTCTAGTCACAAACTAATCTAATCTGATCAAACTCAAACCACACTTGACCTATTTGATTCACATGAAGCCAAGTCACTAAGCGGAAACCGGTACTGCTTAGTAATAGTTGATGATTACTCCAGGTTTACCTGGGTTAGGTTTCTAAAGACCAAAGATGAAACCCTAAACTTATTCAATGAATTTTGTAAGTTAATTGAAAATCAAAATGATACTAAAATTAAAAGACATAGGAGTGACCACGGGGGAGAGTTTGAAAATCAACGGTTCGAGGAATTCTGTAAGGTAAATGGGTACATACATGAATTTTCGTGTCCTAGAACCCCCCAGCAAAATGGGATAGTTGAAAGAAGAAATAGAACCCTACAGGAAGCCGCTAGGGCTATGCTCAACAAATTCAACCGAGTCAACCAATATTGGGCAGAAGCTGTTAGTACGGCTTGCTACATTCAAAATAGGGTCCTGATTAACAAGCGACACAACAAAACACCCTATGAATTATACTATCATAGACTTCCAAATCTACACTACCTAAGGGTCTTTGGATGCAAAGTCCATATCTTAAACACCAAAGACTATCTAGGAAAATTCCAGTCTAAGTCAACCCCAGGCATCTTCCTAGGATATTCAAACACAAGTAGAGCCTATAGGGTTTACAACAAACAAACTAAGAAAATCGAAGAAACAACAAATTTAATATTTAATGAAGAAATTAACTCAAAACCTGATAATCCAAATCAAACTTCATCAAATATTGATCAAGAAGATAATGAACAAGCTGTTGAATCTTTAGTTGAACCCATAAACGAACTAACTATTGAACCAACTAATGAGTCAATTGAATCAACTATGGAACCAATAATTGAACCAACTCAAATAGTTGAATCAAATAGTGAACCAAACCGACCAACCGGACCTGAGGCTGAACCAAGTTCCAGAAAAATCAAGAAACCCAGACTCAGTCACCCAACCGATCAAATTGTGGGTGATCCAACTCTAGGAGTCAGAACTAGGTCTTCCTACAGAAACCTTAGTCAGATAGCAATGATTTCAAAAATAGAACCTAAGACTATAGAGGAAGCCTTACCTGATCCTGATTGGATCATAACTATGCAAGAAGAGTTAGCCCAATTTGAGAGGAACCAAGTCTGGGAACTAGTACCTAAACCTGAGGGCAAATCCGTCATTGACACTAAGTGGGTTTTTAGGAATAAGTTAAATGATCAAGGAGAGATAGTCAGAAATAAAGCCCGCTTAGTAGCGAAAGGATTCAACCAAGTAAAAGGGTTAGACTATGACGAAACCTATGCCCCGGTAGCTAGACTTGAGTCCATTAGGATGTTATTGGCCTTTGCATTCCATAAAGGATTTAAACTATACCAAATGGATGTAAAGTCAGCCTTTCTAAATGGATTCATTAAGGAAGAAAACTATGTAGGACAACCCCCTGGTTTTGAGGACTTAGAAAGACCTGACCATGTTTACAAACTTACCAAAGCACTTTATGGACTAAAACAAGCACCTAGGGTCTGGTATGAACGCTTATCCACTTACCTAATTTCTAAAGAATTTAAACAAGGACAAATCGATTCAACCCTATTTATTAAAACTTTAGAAAAAGAAATCTTTATTGCCCAAATCTACGTCGATGACATAATCTTTGAGTCCACCAACTCTAATTTTTTAAAAGAATTCGTTAAAATAATGGAAAATGAATTTGAAATGAGCTTAGTTGGTGAGCTCAACTTTTTCTTAGGGTTACAAATTAAACAAACTAGGGATGGGAACTATGTCCATCAATCCAAATATGCTAAAGAGTTAATAAAGAAATTTAAAATGGATAACTCTAAAAGCATAAGTACTCCTATGGCCACTAATATAAAAATAGATAGTGATCCTGATGGAAAACCAGTAGACCTTAAACTTTATAAGAGTATGATTGGAAGCCTACTATACCTTACAGCCAGCAGACCTGATATCCTTTTCTCAGTAGGAATGTGTGCTAGATAGCAAACCTGTGCTAAGGAAACGCACTTAGCGGCCCTAAAAAGAATATTAAGATACATTAAGGGCACCCTAAATGTAGGGATTTGGTATCCTAGGACCTCAACTTTTAAACTATCAGGATATTCAGACTCTGACTATGCTGGTTGTAAGCTAGATAGAAAAAGTACAAGCGGAAGCTGCCAACTCTTAGGAAACAGTCTAGTAAGTTAGTGCAGCAAAAATCAACACTGTGTAGCTTTGTCCACAATTGAAGCTGAGTATGTTGCTTTAGGAGAGTGTGTAGCGCAACTCTTATGGATGATGCACACTCTTAAAGACTTCCAGCTTGACTACAATCAAACCCAAGTCTTCATTGATAATATAAGCTCAATTAATCTAACTAAAAATCCTATCCAACACTCCAGAACTAAACATATAGAAGTTAAACACCACTTTGTAAGAGATCATGTAGCCAGGGGTGAAATAGTCCTTAAGCATATAGACTCTAAATCTAACTTAGCCGACATATTCACTAAACCCCTACTTGAGTCTGAGTTCAGCTCATTAAGAAGGCAGTTAGGATTATGCTTAATAGAATAGGTTTACTCTACTTTTGGTTTTCTTACTGCTTTATTTGATTTGAAAAATCAATTTTTAAAATAATTCTAAAACTGCCTTACTTGATTTCAAAATCAGCTTTTACTTAGTTTGAAAAATTTTTTAAATAATTTTTTTTTTAACTTAGTTTTATTTTAAAACTACCTCCTTCAAAACTAGGGCTTTTTTTGCAAATGGACTTAGCCTAGGCCCTAACTGTAGAACTGCATGCACCTATAGATTTAGAAGCTAGCATCTCACAAGCACCTTAGGGTACTGTTGATTGATAACCTAGAATGGGTTGAGATGCTTAGGTCTTTGCCTTAATTCAAGATGCTTTAAGTCAGTGCATCTGCAGAAATTGGGGCACTAAATACAACTTAAACAGTAATCAAGTTAAGTGTGAAGTTTAGAAAATCTAACTTGAATAGAACACTTAACTCGACTAACCCTAGCGAAAACTACTATTTATAATAGTTAGTAAGTAGCTAATTGGGGTAGACAGGTCCCTACAGAGATGATTTAAATTGGTTTGATTCAGTTTATCTTGCATTGGTTTAGTACAACACATTATTTCTTTTTTTGCAATTTATTTATGCAATTTATTTATTTTCTTTCTGCTATATTACTTTGTTTTTTGATATATGGCAAAGGGGGAGAGATAGGAAAGGAGAGAAGCATTAAAAAAAATTTCAAAATTCAAAATTTCAAAACTTTATCCTTTCTTCAAAAAGTACTTAATCTATTTGTTTTCAAAAGTACTAAGTTTTTCTCCAAAGTTTCTCTAAGTTAAGCTACTTTCAAATTTTTTTTGGTACTTAAACTTAAAGCCGCTTTCAAATCTTTTTTTTGGTACTTAAACTTAAAGATGCTTTCAAAATCTTTTTTAGCACTTAAAACTAAAGCTGCTTTCAAATCTTTTTTAGTACTTTAAACTAAAGCTGCTTTCAAACCTTTTTTGGTACTTAAACTTAAAGCTGCTTTCAAAGTACTTAAACTAAAGTCATTTTCAAAAATCTTTTTAAACACTTAAAATCAAGCTGTTTTTCAAAAAAGATTTTTGGTACTTAAAACTTAAGCAGTTGTAAATTTTGCTAAGTACTTATCTTAAGCTATGGTTCTAAGAACTTAAAACTTCAGAAGATGCTTCATTTCTACTGACTTGAAGTTTCTAAGTGTAAATCTTCAAAAGTGCAGAACCAATTTTTTTTATTATGTTTCTTTTGAAAATTGTTCTAAGTGTTTGAAAAATTAATTCCATCTTTAAACTTAGAAACCCCACGAACTTTTGAAAAACCTAGGGGGAGATTCCTTCAAGGGGAGGAAACTTAAAATTCACTTCATCTGTTATGATTAAACTTAACTTTTTGAACCGGGTAGCCATAAATCAAAAAGGGGGAGATTGTTGGTGCAGACAACACCCAAGTCGAACCTGTGTTTTGATCAATGGCAAAGTATTCAAAAAGTTAAGATGTTTTGTTTTTCTAACATACTACTTGAGTGTGCAGATTAAAGTCCTAGCGAAGAACTGCTAGGCACCTAGTGAAGGACTGCTAGGCATCAGAACCCTAAGACCCAGCGAAGGGCTGCTGGGCACCTAGCGAAGGGCTGCTAGGAGTTAAAGACCTGGCGAAGGACTGCTGGGCACCAGGCGAAGGACTGCCTGGAACTGAAGACCTGGCGAAGGACTGCTGGACACCAGGCGAAGGACTGCCTGGAACTGAAGACCTGGCGAAGGACGGCTGGGCACCAGGAGAAGGATTGCCTGGAACTGAAGACCTGGCGAAGGACAACTAGGCACCTGGTGAAGGATTGCTGGGCAAAAGTCCAACCGGAGGAGCCAGTTGGCATCAGGTAAATTCTCCTGAGAGGAGTAGGTGAAGACGCATTCCCCGTCGAGGGAACAGTAGGCGTCGGTTCGACCTAGGGTTCCATTTTCGAGACCCAAAGTCAGAACCAAGACAGCTAAGGCTGTATAAACCTAATACTCTATTGCTTCATATTGTTTTGGACTAACCCTAGATGCAGGACCAAAGGAACGTGTGTCTGCAGCTCAGAATGCCCAAAGGAGAGAGGCAAGTAGTTGAGCAGGGCGCCCCCAGTGTCCCGGTCGCCCCCAAGGCCAATACAAAACAAGTGAAGCAAGGAAGTGCTTCGGTAGCTTACTAGGCGGGGCACCCCCATGCTCCCGGGCGCCCCTTGCGTCCCAGGCGCCCCCAGTGCCCAGGGCACCCCGCGCTTAAGCCAGCGAAGCGGATAAACCTCATTCAGCCGAGAAGCCCGCTGAAATAGTCAACCAGGGCGCCCCCTACTTCCAGGGCGCCCCCGTCAAGGTTCGATCCCTATTTTAGAGGGATAAAACGCTGACCGAGACTGTTGCGGATCAAAGGCCACGTGGAGGGCGCCCCCAACGTCCCAGGCGCCCCAGACCTACTATATAAAGCCCTCGACCCCCAAGGCTTCTGAATAACTTCTTCCAAAGCAATTTCGCTCTTCTGCTCCAGCGCTCTGCTCCGGAAACCTCCCAACTCGAGATACTAGCGCCGCCGACGCCCCCCTGCTCCAAAATACAATCCGCACCGGACGTCGGTAACGAAGAGCTATTTTTCAAGTTTACTGTTTTGCGCATATAGAATTGCCCGCAGTAAACGGTCAACGACCGTGGGCCATGGTGTAGGAGCCGACCACGACTCCGAACCAAGTAAAATCTTGGTGTCTGTGTATTGTTTAGTTTTAATTTTTTCGCTGCGTTTTCTTTTTTTTTAATCTGAAACGACTTACGATATTCACTCCCCCTCTATCGCTGTGTACTGTCATGCTCTGGCCAGAGGCTTCGAGTAACAATCCGATGATAGGCCTCGGGTATACATCTCCTCGCAAGGAGTGGTGAAACCTTTGTAGGCTGTTCAAACATCTTCGGGCACTTCAGCTTATACCCAATCATCCTGGGTCCACACCTCCTTGGAGATGCTTGCTTAAGTTGTCAAAGTATAAGTCTCCATGACCAAGATGACTTGAACACCGCAAGTCAAAGGAACATCGCACTTAAGCTGCAGTAAGAACATCACTGACATATCTATATGTAGATTACCATATGAAGTTTTACAGCCAGTCACTCCAATGAACTAGTTCCCTTAATTAGCATTCATGTTTATCTCCGGACATCTCAATGTCACCAGCCAGTGAGAATCAGCTGATTAGAGAATAACCCATGCTAGTCTCAACAAAATTGATAGTGTCCGTATTTATCAATTCATCGACTAGGGACAATTTCAATACTTCACAATTGCACATGTAGAGATAATCACTAGTTGTGAATTCATCACAAATTCTCTCATGCTGTGAATTGTATTGCGGGCATTCAGTAAATCAGTTTAAGATCTTAATCAAATACACAAACATGTATACTCAAATAGTGAATATTCATTTATTAAAATAAATGATTACAATCATAAGGCGATTGCCTTAGGACACTTCTCTCATATCACTAACACGAACCACTTTTTCAGATTTTCCAATTTAAAATAATATATTGTGATTCGAATGACCCTGGAAGTCGACTTTTTCTCAACCTACATATATTTTTCTACCTTGGACAACCCGACTCATCACGAAGGTACATATATATTTCTACCTTGCCCCAGAGAGTGGACTTGTTCTAGAGGTGACTTCAAAGAGTCGACTTAAAAGAATCGTTGAGGAAGATAAGTGTTGAAGTAGAAATTTCAAGCAACAGTTTATTTGATAGAAGGAATAAAAAGATTTAGTAATGTACATATGATTGACTAGTTAATATTTATGTATACGGTGAAAAGAAATAGTATAAGGGTTCTTATAAGGTTTATTTCAGCTAGACTCTATTCTGCTCTGATATGGTATCATACCTAGTTTTATACATGATCAACACATTCTACTAATTTTTTATTTGGAGAAGGACTCTAACGGTGTCATTCATTACATAAATAGGGTTCTCAGAATTTGTTTAAACTTACGATAAATTCATACTTGAATACGTCCTAGGGGTGATATCTTACCATATCACCCCTAGGGTCTGAAATCATTTGATATCAGGCCCTGGGAGGGCCTGAAATCCTTTGATTTCAGGCCCTCCTAGGGTCTGATATCTTTGTTTGTTTTTTAAATTACTAAAACACTTGATTATGATTTTGAAAGTTTGACAAATTTAATTATAATTTATTTTTCAGGGATGATATTGTTGTTGACGAAATTCTCTTTGAGATATGGAATACTCTTGATGATAATGCTGTCATGGGGAATGGAGCAAAAATAGTCAGTAATAATATTCTATTATCTTTCGAGTATAGTAGTGATAGAATTACAAGGAATTTGACATTTGATCTAAATGAAGAAGCAAGTAATCTAGAAGATGAGTATCTGAATTCTTCTACAAGACTTGTTGAATACTTTGAGCCAATCTGGAGTGAGGAGGAAGAACTTAAAATCTGAAATGCAGATGAATTACAACCCAGTACAAGTGTACTAGAATTCCAAACTGATGATATGCAAATTGAGCAATATGAATTTCGCCCAGATCAATAAGTGACTTAGAGGAGGAGTTTCCAATAGTCGATGATTCTTATATTTTGAATTCTCGATTGCTAGTTGGGCCAATTAGAGAGGCAGAGACAAGAGATGAGCATGAATTTTTTGTTGGGCAAATTTTTCCATCTAGACAAGAATTCAAGAATGCACTTGTGAAATATGTCATGGTTATGCATATGAGATATAACCTAGTTGACACCCGAAAAAATAGAGATAAAGCAATGTGCTTCAACCAACCATGTACATGGAGAGTAGTTGCCCAGGTGGAAGTAGAGTTCACTGTTACAAAATATGTAAAGGAACATTAATGTGGAACTGTTAGGGAAAATGTTGATCATCATACATGCTCTTCATCATTTGTTGCATCTTTTGTTGAAGAGCAATTCTTCATAATGAACAATACAAATCATGTATGATTATATCAGATATTAAAACTAGATTTGGAGTGACCATATCATACAGAAAAGCATACATAGCTAGGGAGAAAGCATTGAAAAATGTCATTGGAGATTATGATGAGGCATATAGAGATCTTCCACAATATCTGCGTGAGTTCAGAGCTAGAGATCCTGAAACTTATGTGGCACTATGCAGGAATGGTAACAATGAGTTCCAGCAGTGTTTTTGGGATTTTGCTGCTTGTCGAAGGGTGTTCAGGTCTTATTTGCGTAAACTTATCGGAATTGATGCCACACATCTAAGAGGAAAGTATCTTGGTGTATTGTTAATTGCTACAACGATTGATGATAATGACAATGTTCTCCCATTTGCCTTTGGAATAGCTGAAGTTGAATGTTGGTCTGCATGGAAGTGGTTTTTGGAGCATACAAAGAGGTTCTTTGTTGTCGATGAACAGTCAATGACCATAGTATCAGATAGAAATCGTGGCATTATATCAACAGTTAGAAAAGTGTACACAAACGCGCATCATGCTTTTTATTACCACCACATGTCTTATAATATAGTAATCGATACTGGAAGTAGAGCAACTTTAGGTTTGTTTTGGGCAGCAGCACAAGCAAACACAACACTCCAATATGATCTCATAATGCAGTCAATGCTTGAAAAATATTCAGATACCCATAAGTGGCTTCAGAACATTGACCCTAAAAGGTGGGCTAATGCACACTTTACTGGGAGAATGTACATAATGCTAACCACTAATTGTGTTGAGAGTTTAAATGCTTTGTTCAAGACTACACGTGAACTTCCCATAAACAAGTTTAAATGCTTTGTGTGGAGAGTTTAAAGGTGGGCTCAATGGTTCTTTAACCATAGAGAGGAAGTCTCAAAATGGTATGTTGCTTTGACACCTCATGCTACAAAAGAAATGGATTCAAGAAGAGAGAAAGCTAGAGCATATAAGGTTCACCCGTACTCTAAATCAGAAATGAAAGTAGAGACATGGGCCACTTCATACATTATTGATTTGGAAAAAAAATATTGTCAATGTGAGGAGTTTCAAAATTCAGGACTCCCTTGCTCACATACTATTGTCGTCATCATTCACCGAAACATGGATACACTCCCATATTGTTTTTATTCACAAAATTAGAATGCCATTTACATAGTGTTGGGTTCTCCCGGCACCAAAACATAAAAACGCAACGGAAACAAGAACCCTCGAGCGATCCATGTGAAAGAAAACTTGTACAATGTTCATCTATCAATAGATCTATCTAATGTGTATACCTTTGGAGCGTGCCCTTTGCTTATCCCGCTCGTCCAAGATGCGCCGGATCTCTCGCACGTTCAAGTGTCCGTGCCTCTATTCGTATCCACACGGACACAATCTCTCAACTTCGGGAGAGCTACCTTAGTTGTGCTAGCAACTTGAGGTAGCTCGCAGAATACCAAGAACCCTACAATAGGGTTTCGGCCAAAAGAGGAAGATGAAGGAGGGAAGAAGAAAGGGAAGAAGAAGACGTCCAAAGTCACAAAGCCCTCTTTTATACTCATCCCATGAATATGAAGAGGTTTGTGTCTCTTTGGCTTCCTTCATTAAAACCAATAAAGAGCACATCTTTTCATGTGGCTCTTCATCTTTTCCCATGCAAGAAAAGAATCTTTTTCTTTTCCCTTCATTAAACACTTTAATGAATTTCTCTTGTAATCCTGACCGGGCCTCTCGGGCTTCCGACCAAGTCTCTCGACTAAGTCTGCCGAGCAAATCGCCGAGCTCCCGACCCAGTCTGTCGAGCGCCGAGCCCCCGACCCTAGTCTGTCGAGCTCCTAGATCAGTCTGCCGAGTGTCGAGCTCCGGACACAGTCTGCCAAGCTCCTAGCCAAGTCTGCCAAGTGCCGAGCTCCCGACCCCAGTCTGCCGAGCTCCTAGCCCAGTCTGCCGAGTGCCGAGCTCCCGACTCAGTCTACCGAGCTCCTAGCCCAGTCTGCCGAGTGCCGAGCTCCCGACCCAGTCTGCCGAGATCCTAGCTCAGTTTGCCGAGTGCCGAGCTCCCGACTCAGTCTGCCGAGTGTCGAGCTCCCGACTCAGTCTACCGAGCTCCTAGCCCAATCTATCGAGTGTCGAGCTCCCGACTCAGTCTGCCGAGCTCCTAGCTCAGTCTGCCGAGTGCTGAGCTCCCGACTCACGCTCTTGAGTTCCCAACTCGAGCTCCCAAACTAACCTCCCGAGTTCCTAACTCGGGCTCAAATCTCCCGAGTTCCCAACTCGGGCTCCCGAAGCATCATGTCCTTAGTGTGTGACCCAATACGTTCTCGCGACATTTGCAATGCGCCTAAACGCTTTAGACACATAAGCAATGAGCGGCATCTAGCAATGCATCATTACTACCCAAGAAACAAGAAAAGTCGAAATCCGACTAAACCTCCATGACTATGATAATGTATGACCTTGTCCTTCTATCCTTGATATCTAGATTGACCAATGAGGCATAGACTGTGTCATCCTCAATCAATCTTGTGTTTCTTTATCCCCTAGTAGACTCACTCAAACAAATGAGCTCAATATCTCATATTGACTCATTCGAGCATGGTCATGCGTTTTAGTAGTCCTACTCGATCAAGGGGCTCACAGATATCACTCTCGTCATATGGGAGGGATAGATCCCATCTACATCACTCACATCCCTCCGCATAATTCATTACATACCTAATGATCGCCTTTTTGGTCCACCCTGTTACGGGTGGCGTTTGACGATACCAAAGTACATAACTCCTTATGTAGGGAACCGTAGTGACATCAGGTCTAAGGACTATTCATACTAATAGTCACATGAGAATATTTATGACACTCATATGACAATCAATGAAACTTTCTCATGGCGGGTCAATTTAGTACACATTCTCCAATGTATACCCATGTGTCAACTGTTGGATCGATAGAATACGATAGAGGGGGGGTGAATATCGTAAAACCATTTCGGATGAGATTGAGAGAATTACGCAGCGGAAATAATGAAAAACAAACGCGAACACAAGATTTTTTACTTGGTTTGGAGTCGCGGTCGGCTCCTACTCGAAGGGCCACGGTCCTTGATCGTTTACTGCTGGCAATACAACGCCCGGTGTGGATCGTTCTTCGGTGTGTAGGGTCATCGTCGGTGCTAGAACCTCGAGATCAGAAGTTTCCGGAGCAGAGCACTTGAGAGAAGAGTATTGAGGCATTGAAAAACTGTGTCTTGAAGCCTTGGGGGTCGAGACCCTTTTATAGTGCACCTGGGGGTGCCCGGGACACTGGGGGCGCCCTCCACGTGTCTCTCGATCCGCAAACCTTCATCCGAAACTCGGTCAGCCCTTATCCCTCCAGGATCGGGCTCGAGGTTTGACGGGGGCGACCGGGACACAGGGGGCGCCCTGCTTGACTAGGTCAACAGGCTTCTCGGCTGGATAAGCTTCCATCGCCTCGTTTGCTTGGACCCAGGGTGCCCAAGGCATCCGGGGCCCCTGGGACCATGGGGGCGCCCGGGAGATTGAGGGCGCCTGCCCCAGTGAGCTTCCGAAGCGTTACTTGCTCAGCTTCTTGCCTTCACCTTGGGGCTGCCCGGGACCTCCGGGGAGCCCTGCCCAGCTGCTGCCCCTCTCCTTTGGGGCATTTTGAGCTGCAGAAACTTGTTCCTTTGATCCTGCATCCAGGGTTAGTACCAAACAAAACAAAGCATGAATGTTAGTGAATTTTACAGCCGTAGCTGTCTTGGTTCTAACTTCGGGTCTCCCAAATGGAACCCTAGGTCGAACCGACGCCTACTGTTCCCTCGACGGGGAACGCGTCCTCACCTACTCCTCTCAGGAGAATTTACCTATTGCCAACCGGCTCCTCCGGTTGGACTTTTACCCGGCAGTCCTTCGCCAGGTGCCTAGCAGTCCTTCGCCAGGTCTTCGTTACCAAGCAGTCCTTCGCCTGGTGCCTAGCAATCCTTCGCCAGGTCTTCGGTACCAAGCAGCCCTTCGCCTGGTGCCTAGCAGTCCTTCACTAGGTCTTCGGTACCAAGCAGTTCTTCGCCTGGTGCCTAGCAGTCCATCGTTAAGTGTTAGACTCCTAGCAACCCTTCGCTAGGTGCCCAGCAGCCCTTCGCCAGGTCTTAGAGTTTCGATGCCTAGCAGTCCTTCGCTAGGTGCCCAGCAGTCCTTCGCTAAGACTTCAATCTGCATACTCAAGTAACATGTTAGATAAACATAACATCTTAACTTTTGAACCCTTTGCCGTTATCAAAACCCAGGATCGACTTGGGTGCTGTCTGCACCAACAATCTCCCCCTTTTTGATTTATGGCAACCAGATTTAAAATGTTAAGTTAATCAAACCAGGTAAAATACTAGTTTAGTTTCCTCCCCCTGGAAGGAATCTCCCCCTAGGTTTTCAAAGTTTCGTGGGGTTTGAAAAATTTCTAAGTCTAAAGATGGAATTAATTTTTCAACACTTAGAACATTTTTCAAAAGACGTTTTAGAAAACATTTTCCAAAAAAAATTTTTGGTTGGGCACTTGAAAAATTTATACTGAGAAATTTTATATTTTTAGAAAATTTTTTAAGTCAATAACTTAGTAGAAAATTTTTCTAAACATCTTCTGAAGTTTTAAAGGAATTTGATTTAAAAAAATTTTCACTCTCTTTAGTACTTTAGAAAGTTTATACTTAGAAACTTTTCTATTTGAGAAGTTTGAAAATAAGTACTTAGAGATAACAAACATCTTAGGTCAAGTACTTAGACACAATTTTGAAAAATGGTTTAAGTCAGTACTTGGAAATTTTTAAAAACAGTTTAAGTCAAGTACTTGGAAATTTTTGAAAACAATTTAAGCCAAGTACTTGGAAGTTTTGAAAAAAACCCTAGTTTTGAAGACAACTTAGATTAAGTACTTAGAAACAGTTTTGAAAAAGATAGTTTTGAAGGCAACTTAGATTAAGTACTTTTTGAAGAAAGGATAAAGAAAATTTTGAAAAAATATTTTAAAACCTTCTCTCCTTTCCAAAAAAAAAAATTTAAACCTTCTCTCCTTTCCAATCTCTCCCCCTTTGCCATATATCAAAAAATAAAGCAATATAGCAAAAAGAATTGCATAAGAATATAGCAAAAGAATAATGTGTTGTACTGAACCAATTCAAGATATAAATTTAGCCAAATCAATTTGAATTATCTCTGTCGGGACCTGTCTAACCCAATTAGCTACTTACTTACTGTTACAAACAGTAGTTTTCGCTAGGGTTAGTCAGGTTAAGTGTTCTGTTCAAGTTAGATTTTCTAAGCTTGACACTTAACCTGATTACTGTTTAATTTGTATTTAGTGCCCCAATTATTGCAGATGCACTGACTTAAAGCATCTTGAATTAAGGCAAAGACCTAAGCATCTCAACCCATTCTAGGTTATCAATCAGAAGTACCCTAAGATGCTTGTGAGATGCTGACTTCTAGATCTATAGGTGCATGCAGTTATAGGGTTAGGGCCTTGGCTAAGTCCATTTTTGAAAAAGACCTTGTTTTGAAGGGGGTAGTTTTTCCAAAAAAAAACTAAGTCGAATGATTGATTTTAAAATTGTAAAGAGATTTTGAAAATCAAGTAAGGCAGTTTTAAAACTATTTTAGTAGCTGATTTTAAAATTGAGTAAAGCAGTTAAAAAAATTAGAGTAAACCTATTCTACCAAGCATAATCCTAACTGCCTTCTTAGTGAGCTAAACTCAGACTCAGGTAGGGGTTTGGTGAATATGTCAGCTAAGTTAGATTTAGAGTCTACATGCTTAAAGACTATTTCACCCCTGGCTACATGATCTCTTACAAAGTGGTGTTTAACTTCTATGTGTTTAGTTCTGAAATGTTGGATTGGGTTCTTAGTTAGATTAATCGAGCTTATATTGTCAATGTAGACTTGAGTTTGGGTGTAGTTAAGCTGGAAGTCCTTAAGAGTGTGCATCATCCATAAGAGTTGTGCTACACACTCTCCTAAGGCAACATACTCAGCTTCAGTTGTGGATAGAGCTACACAGTATTATTTTCTACTGCACCAACTTACTAGACTATTTCCTAACAGTTGGCAGCTTCCACTTGTGCTCTTTCTATCTAATTTACAATCAGCGTAGTCAGAATCCGAGTATCCTGACAAGTCAATGGTTGAGGTTCTAGGATACCAAATCCCTACATTTAGGGTGCCCTTAATATATCTTAGTATTCTTTTTAGGGCTGCTAAGTGCGTTTCCTTAGCACAGGTTTGGTATCTAGCACACATTCCTACAGCAAAAAGGATATCAGGTCTGCTGGCTGTAAGGTACAGTAGACTTCCCATCATACTTCTATAGAGTTTAAGGTCTACTGGTTTACCATCACGGTCACTATCTATTTTTACATTTATGGCCATGGGGGTACTTATGCTTTTAGAGTTATCCATTTTAAATTTCTTTATTAATTCTTTAGCATATTTGGATTGATGGACAATGTTTTCATCCCTAGTTTGTTTAATTTGTAACCCTAGAAAAAAGTTGAGCTCACCAGCTAAGCTCATTTCAAATTTATTTTCCATTATTTTAACGAATTCTTTTAAGAAATTTGAGTTGGTGGACCCAAATATTATGTCATCGACGTAGATTTGGGTAATAAAGATTTCTTTTCCTAAGGTTTTAATAAATAGGGTTGAGTCAATTTGTCCTGTTTAAATTCTTTAGAAATTAGGTAGGTTGATAAGCGTTCATACCAGGCCCTAGGTGCTTATTTTAGTCCATAAAGTGCTTTAGTGAGTTTGTAAACGTGGTCAGGTCTTTCTAAGTCCTCGAAACCAGGGGGTTGTCCTACATAGACTTCTTCCTTAATAAATCCATTTAGAAAAGCTGACTTTACATCCATTTGATAGAGTTTAAATCCTTTATGGGATGCAAAGGATAACAACATCCTAATGGATTCAAGTCTAGCTACTGGGGCATGGGTTTCGTCATAATCTAACCCTTCTACTTGACTGAACCCTTTGGCTACTAAGCGGGCTTTGTTTCTTACTATTTCTCCTTGATCATTTAGCTTGTTCCTAAAAACCCACTTAGTATTAATAATGGATTTGCCCTTAGGTTTAGGTACTAGTTCCCAGACGTGGTTCCTCTCAAACTGGGCTAACTCTTCTTGCATTGCTATGATCCAATCAGGATCAGGTAAAGCTTCATCTATGGTTTTAGGTTCAATTTTTAAAATCATTGCAATCTGACTAAGGTTCGTATAGGCGGACCTAGTTCTGATTCCTAAGGTTGGATCACCCACAATCTGATTAGTTGGGTGACTAAGTCTGGGTTTCTTAGTTTTTCTGGAACATGGTTTAGCCTCAGGTCCGGCTGGTTGGTTTGGTTCAGTGATTGGTTCAACTACTTGGGTTGGTTCAATTGTTGGTTCAATTGTCTCAATGGTTGGTTCAATATTTAGTTCACTTATGGGTTCAATTAAAGGTTCAGTAGTATGTTCATTTTCTTCTTGATCAGTATTTGATGAATTTAGATCTGGATTATCAGATTTTGAGTTAATTTCTTCATCAAATATCAGATTTATTGTTTCTTCAATTTTTCTTAGTTTGTTTATTGTAAACCCTATAGGCTCTACTTGTTGTCAAATATCCTAAAAAGATGCCTGGGGTTGACTTAGACTAGAATTTACCTAGATAGTCCTTGGTGTTTAGGATATGGACTTTGCACCCAAAGACCCTTAGGTAATGTAGGTTTGGAAGTCTATGGTAGTATAATTCATAGGGTGTTTTATTGTGTCGTTTGTTAATTAGTACCCTATTTTGGATATAGCAAGCCGTACTAATTGCATCTGCCCAATATTGGTTAGCTAGGTTAAATTCATTGAGCATAGCCCTAGCAGCTTCCTGTAGGGTTCTATTTTTCCTTTCAACTACCCCATTTTGCTGGGGGTTCTAGGACATGAAAATTCGTGTATATACCCATTTACCTTACAAAACTCCTCGAATCATTGATTTTCAAACTCTCCCCCGTGGTCACTCCTAAGTCTTTTGATTTTGGTATCATTTTGATTTTCAATTAACTTACAAAAATCACTAAATAGGTTTAGGCTTTCATCTTTGGACTTTAAAAACCTAACCCAGGTAAACCTAGAGTAATCATCAACTATTACTAAGCAGTACCGGTTTTCGCTTAGTGACTTGGCTCCATGTGAATCAAATAGGTCAAGGTGTAGGAGCTCAAGTGTGGTTTGAGTTAGATCAGACTGAATAAGTTTGTGATTAGACCTGGTTTGTTTACCTTGATTACATGATTTACATATTAAGTTTTCATGGTTCTTAATTTTAGGGATACCTTTAATTAGGCCGAGTTGGGTGATTTTTGAAATTATTCTCAGATTAGTGTGACCTAATCTCCTATGCCAGAGGTTTGATTGTTCTAAGTGAGTTAACATGCATTTAGGTACTAGTGGTAGGTTTATAGTGTAAACATTATTTTTCCTAGTGCCCTTAAGCATGATTTCTGAGTCTTGCAAGTTTCTAATAAGGCAGTTAGAGTTGGTAAAGGTAACTACATAACCAGTATCACACAATTGACTTATGCTAAGCAAGTTAAATTTAAAATCTTCAACCAAGAGAACCTTTTTAATAACAAAGTCAGATTTAAGTTCAATATTACCTGACCCAATCACCTTGAGTGTAGCATTGTTGTCAAATGCTACTAAGCCTAGGTTTTTGAACTTGAGTTTGGTGAATTTCAATTTATCCCCAGTCATGTGTCTGGAGCACCCGCTATCCAACATCCATTGGTCCAAATATTTATGTTCATACACATAAAGAGTTTTGTTGATTTGGATCCAATTTGAATCAGGAATAGTCTAAATTGATTTTCACAGCCTAGTCTGTCTCACCTAATCTAGAGTTGTCAATCACGTTTGCCTTATAGGTTTTTGTGAGACAGGTTTTAGTAGATATAATTATTTTGAAAAATTATGATTTATTTTGAAAAACATAAATTAATTTTGAAAAAGT
>JAGFNQ010000824.1:260677-278857 GCA_024364735.1 Boesenbergia rotunda | reverse complement strand
AGTTGCAGAGCTTGGAGAAGATGAATCTGGTGTCACCAAATCTTTCTGCATAACTTTCGGGCCCTAAATTTCCGTCTTGCTTCAACTGATGCTAAACCTTTCTCACTGTTAAAGAACTCAGATGTGTATGGAGAAAGAAATCAATTATGATAATTAATCATGAACTGAACTCAACTCGCTAATGAATTGGAGCCAGCATTCTACATTCTGTGATGAAAATGTTAAAGCTGGTGGAAAACATTGGATACAGAAGTAGTTGGTTAACAAATTCTTTTGGACGGGCAACTCAAGCCTTCTCTTCTCGCTTGATGATACAGATCGTGGTACAGGGGAACTTCCATTGAGCATCAATGTATTCTCTACACTTTTTCCCTGCAATCAGAGTAGATAAAGTTACAAACATGTTAGCTAAAAAAAAATCACAAAAGCTCAAGCAAGTCATTCATCACTATGATGAACAATGGATAAAAGGAACTTAATAAATGACATTTATTTTTTACAAAAACACAACATCGAACCATGAATCAAATTGGCTTCAGTTTGTGTAACAATATAGGTGCCAGAAACAAGAAATATACATCAAACTAAGAAAAAGAACATATTCTAAGGAAGCCATCATGTGACCATATTTTTCCCAACTATTTGGGATTGCTATATATATCAGAGTTCATGTGATGATAAATATCCAAGTTTGCAGAATTTAAATGCCAAAGACATAAACATTGCACCAATATCAACAGATAAGTTTTAGAAGCACGCACCTGGAATGGCATCTTTGTCATTGGATCAATATCGCCTTTTGCTATTCCTTTTGCTACGTCTTGGGATAGCCATGTAGGAACAGTCAAGAAAAGCTACAATCGTCTGAATCAATTGAGTATTACCTATATTAGTTATATGCAAGAGAAAATATGGCAGATGTAGGATATGGGCCTAGAAAATCAAGATCTTCAAAAGGGCATTGAGGTAGCTCCAACAAATGGACAAGATCCTCTTTTGCAGGATCATAAACTCTCTGATGTTGGAACGCCCAAATTGCTTTTTTGAACATTTCCTCAAAAGATGATGGGATGGATACAGCACTATACTTCAAGTGCTTAATAACCTGAAAGTAACAAGAAAACTTCACTTGTTTAATTCAATATTCTGATTTTTACCCTAACATATGATATACTAGCAGCTGTGTGTGTATGTGTGTAAACTTATTAAACCAAAAATCATAATAAAAACAAAAACAAAGTTTAAGCTAAGAGCAAGTCTACGAAATGGACTACTAGGAAACTGAACACGAGGGCACTAAGAAACAAGAAATCAGAATAAGAAAATTAAGACACAAGAATGGATAGAAAATCTGACATTGTAGCAGCATACAGTAGAACAAATCTAACTGACATTAGCACAAGGGAAAAAAGAATAGTAGATTGAATAAATTAGCTATTAGAAGCAACATATCTAGGCGTGGTTGAGAAATATTACTCCTTCAATTATTGCACCATTATTCCAGATGTTACTGATAGCGACTTACATTCTCATAGCTTTTAAGCCTCTTGACAAGTGCATGGGCCCTTTTCAAACCCATACCTGGCAGTGATGGCAAATAGTCACAGCCACTTAAAATGCACATCTCGAGCATCATCTGTTTGGTAAATCCAGTTAAATCAAGATCCTTATTTTTTCTCAACTTTGAATCCTGGAACTCAACTCCATGACCAAACTTGTCCATTTTGAAGATTATCTGAGCAAGACACTCCAGTAATTAATACATTAAAATGATAATATACATTTGAACAACATTTTAAATGAATGGATGACTAAAATATTGGCAAATAGACAAATCTTTGAAAAATACTTACTCTAGAACAGCCAAAAGGTATTAAATCTGAGTCTTCTGTAATGACAGCATCAACAAGTTTGTTGATGGACAAGAAGGTCATCTGCGCATCAGCTTCATAAGGGGCTACAATATAGTCAACCTTTTCCAGCTTCAAAACCTGCACTTACGTACCCTAAATTAGAACAACATATAAATATGGCTATATGAATGATTTTAGTCATAATCATCTACTTTCACTAGAACAAAACTACGTATCAGATATAGAATGTAATAATCTTTTTCCTGCATAACCAAGCCATGGGGTAAAGGACAACCTGACAATAACAGAATCAGCTACCTGAATTAGTTCAAGTGCAATTGCAGGTGAAATATCAACAGCCTTTTGGTAGCACTCAAAAGCAGCAGAAGAATTACCCATTGCTTCATGTTCCATTGCTCGTGCAAGATTTTCTTTCCTAGCCCTACATCAATTATTGCAGTTAGCTAGGACAAAAGACATTTTAAATATATCGAGTAAATAATCAGAATGTGAGATCAGCATCGACCATGTTGAAAAGGATATGAACCACCTGTATTAGATGCAGAAACAAACAGCATCTTTTACAATACTGTTTCTACAATTTATATTCCTTAATTAAGTAGTGCACTGGCTTTCATTCCACTTTCAAGTATTGGTTATATCCTACGAAGCCTAGTAAACTGCCAATCATCTTTTTGTACCTTGACCTCTTGGTTTCTTGTACAATCTTCGTTGGTAGATTCCCACCATCGAATACAAGAATAGGTTTGACTCCATGATGCCGCAACAGATTTACTCTATGCATGCAATACTCAATGTGCCTATACATTGCGCATATCAGTAAGTTGCATATGGTAAAAAATTGAAATCGAAAAACATACGTTGTCAAATTCATGAAAAGTCCTGCAGTACTATTAACTACAGAAACAGAATGCAACATTATTGATGATGAAGAGATGACAGCTTCACATAAATAATGCTGTTGAATGAAGAGAAGGAAGGAATTTGAACAGGAAGATAACAAAAATATACACATCTGACAATTTTGGTGAGGTCCTATCCCTCAAATTTTTTCCCCCAAAAAAAGACTTTGATTAACTTTGAAACTTAAGTACAATGGATAAAGCATCTATCTATTTTTAAAAAAAAACTAAAACTCGATCCTTTTATTTAAAAAGACTAAAACTTAAGTGCCAATAACTTTATTGAGAACTACATCCAAGGAAAAATCTTACAAAATTACTAGAAATGAAAAATAGAATCACATTATGATTAAAAATCATAAACGTGAATGTTTTCTAGATTTTCTGGGGACCATTGCACTGCACAGTTAGTTCCTAAGGAACATGAAGAGAACCTTCAAAATGAACACAATATTGCATGAATAGCAGAATCTAATTGCATGGCATTGGAAAGCTAAACAAAATTCATAACTCGATGACAATGAATACAACTCGACCTTATCAATTAAAAAGCAAAATTCATGTGTTCGGGTTCATTGTACATGTTAACTTACATGAAATCATCACTGCGCCATTGTGAACAAAAGAATTTTGTCATTCTTAATCAAAGAAAAGGTGTCATGCTTTCAGGATGCGAAAGACATCAAAGGAAAAAACTTTCTTTTTGTCTCTTTTGGGGAAAAACAAAAAGTAGACGACAAAGTTCAGCATTGTAATAATGATTAAAGGTGCAGTTTGTTTTAGCAAGTGTTCTCCTCAAAAGATCCAGTATGAGAGAGATACAGGTGGGCTATGCCCCACGAATCATCAACTAAGCCACTAAATTCATGTATTTATCCATCTTTTCTAGCCATAGAGACATATTGAAGAATAAAACAAGGCCTGTCGAATGCGGAGAGGTAGAAACGCAATAACCCTTCTTCGCAAAGAAAAAAGAAAATCAAGAAATCCAACTCGAGGAAGATGAAAAACAAAAGAGGATAAGCGGAAAATGAGAAAAGGACAATCTTTCGACCGATAGAAAACTGTGTCCTCCCATAGGTATCCCCTGGCAACGTAAACCTAGAACATCAACGAGCGTAGAAGTCAAAGAGACGCATAGGTACTTGGAGGTGGGAAGGCCTTTGCAGAGCTGCGTGGCGCAGCAGAAGGCGCCTTTGTGGAGCCAGGAATAAGCGTCCACCGCCACTGTCTGTCCTCGAAGCTCCTCCACATGGATTGGCGCCATGATAGACTTGAGCAGGGGGAGCAGCCCTTGGATCCCCATCGCAGGCGCCGCCCGACCTCGTCCCTCGCCGCCTCGGCTTGCACCCTCACAGCCACGCCTCTACCCTTCGTCCTTCGGCGTATGCTTCTTTACTCTTCCTCGGCGCGAAACCAAATGCCGCCCGATTGATTCCCCCGGCAAACAGATACAATAGGGCAAAAAAAGGCCGACGCTGCGATGCGAAGAGGGCGGAGCGGGAAACGAAACGATGTCGCGAAAATATCACGTGCTGCTCACGTCCGTATGTTCTAAATTAAACATTTTGCCCTTATGACGTTTTTCTTTTTCAAAATTGGTTCAAAATTCATGAATGCTTATCATATTTTATATAATATGATTATTAAAAAAAAAAAGGAGGATGCAAGGTGAATTTTGATACGGTTTGCATTATAATGAAAGAATATCTAATATTGAAATTTCATTTAAAAAAAAAGTCTTCCTGCATTTTTTTCTAAATTATTTTTTAGTAGAATATCCTTTAATATTTTTATAAAAATATGAGGGGGCACTTGATATATATTTGGGAATGGAAATAGGAATGAATTTGATTGAGGGGTTAATAAAAATGAGAATGATTGTTGGAATGTTGGTGCTTGGTATAGATATTGGAATAGGTATTATTCTCGTCGGGGACTGTTTGGTTTAGTTTAGATTAGGGAATGAATATCAACTAAAATTTTCATTTTATCTTTATTAGCAAAAATATAAAAATAATTACATACTCAGACTACAAAATTTATTATCAATATTCTAAGATCAGGCTACAAAATTTGTTAACAACTCCACCTATATCACATCCAAAAGAAAATCAAATGACATCTATCAATTATCAAATTGTTTTTTCCCATAAGATCTGCAGTAATGATTCCTCAAAAACATTACTATATAACTCATCCAACAACACATTAAAACTTTCATGTAGTTGAAAAACATATTACAATGCTAAATTTCATAAAAACTAATCGAATATCTCAATCCTAAATATTCTAACCAGATCAAATATTAAACATAGATCTCATAGAAAATAGAAAAAAATCCTACCTAACCAAGAAAAAAAAATCCTAAATCAAAAGGGGCGTTTACCTTTGTGATGCGCCGGAAGAGATCACCTCTGTAGGGAAGAATGGTCGACAATGCTCAAACCAAGAGAGAAAAGTCACGCGCGAGGAGGGAAAAAAACGTTGGGCGTCGGACTCGCTCGCACGAGGACAGAAACTGCAGGAGGGCTTCAGCATCGGCGGAAACTTGTGAAAGAGAAGAGAAACTTTATCTCGGGGCGATGAGGATGAAAGAAGGTTGTGACGTGACGAGGCTTCAGGCACGCGCGTGCTTAGGCGACGAGGGAATGGAAAGTTGATATCTAAGGGGGAGAGGAAAATCAAAACTAAGATATGATATCATTATTTTGATTCCCATTGAACCTTTCAAATACCTACTAAATATCATATATGACAGTGAAATAACTTTTGTTCTCATCCCCTATTCCTAAACCCCCAATCAAGCAGCCTGAGACATCTTTTTTTAAGACTAATAATAACAACAAATATATCAAACTGAGAAAATCCACTTTATTTGTAAAACATTTATTAATGTTTACATAAAACTGATATCACTTCCATTATTTTCAACTATCTTTATTTAAATACTAGATGAATGATATCAGCTATCAGCTAAGTCCATCAATTTTCTCCGGCAACTATCCGACGCCGTCCCTGCCCTTCCCCAGCCCTTCTCTCTCTCCCTGCTCCAAAAAACAAAATCAAATAAATCAAAATAAATAAGTAATTAATTAATTAAAAAGTTAGTTAAACTTAATTTAATTACCATTATTTGATTCATCGTCCCTGTTTCTCTCCCTACCGATGGCTCGCCTGTGCTTCTGCAAAGTCAAAATTATATATATATATATATATATTAGTGTAAATATTTTTTAAAAAAAAAGTTTTTATTTGTCGATTTAATAATATAGTTTAATGAGTTGGCGGGAACCTGTAGGTGACTTTTGATTTGGTGGAAAGTGATGCCAATGACTCCCCTCCTCTCCATGGCCTGCATAATCGCTGTGGGCTTTGCCGCTGTAGATCAATTAATGATTCATTAATTAGTTTAAAGGGGTTCTATGTTTAGATATGATTATATTGGAAATTTCCTTAAAAAAACATGTTTTTCTTCTCAAGGGATGAGTTTATGAAAATAGAAAGAAGATTAAGAAGACGCTGGAAAAGGCCGAACCTATTGCGCCACCTAGCTCCTCAACGGCCCCAACAAAGACGTCGTGCAATTCATCGGTCCATCGGATGCGACAATTTTGAGGCAGGTTGATGATGGATGTCCCGTTACTTTTGCGGCAGTTGGATGAACATCACGCCGTGACAATGCGGAATTGGAATTGACATAGAGGGCAAACGACAAGTAAAACATCTAGTGTAATTCTACGAGCAAATACGCATTTAACAAACGACAATATAAACGGGATGACGTACGAAAGTAATTAGTTTGCGTATCTAAAAACAATAAACGAGTGTGTAACGTGATCTTCCTACTCTCGATCGAGTCAAGAACACGACGCGAGAAGAAGTTGAAGCTTACCTATAAACGGCCATAGAGATCAAACTAACCAAAATATATCTGCCCTTGACAATGCACTTCGTGAGGGATGCGAGGAGCTAAGTAGGAAGGCCAAGGACCTTATATTAAGGGAAAGGACTTACAGTAAATGAGTATATATTCCAAGATATAGTAGTTAAGACAAAATATCTATCAAAAAGATACACTGAGCCTATAATTCAAATGAAAATCTAGAAAAAGATTTTCAGTATTAAATTGAAAATATATATTTGCTGTTCCAATGAAAGTATATAGGTATTTTATTTTTATAAAATGCAAAGTTATACGACTTGATATTTAACAAATAATCACAATGAATATGATAGAATGTGATATATGATAGGCAAAAAAATCACACACAAATAGCTTAAGTTCCTTCAACATTTTACTATTTCTTGTCTTTGTTGAAATAAAATTATTTAATTAAGAGATATTATTAAACGTTTAAATTGTAATTTTCATATATAAAAATGAGAATAACATTTTTAATATATAATTAAAATAGCTATTTTATTTTAAATGATTTTTATTGATGAAAATGTGTTTTAAAAAATAATATTATCAAGTTTTGCACCTAGGTCTCTAGTTGAGACACTATGACAAATTTATCTCTATAATTAATTATTAATTATTTAATAAATAATCAATAGTTTTTATTGCTGTATAAAAATATTGATAAAAATTTATATAAAAATGTTGAGAGTAAATAATAATTTATAAATTATTAATTAACTATGTAGATGTCAGTTAATTTATAATTTTTTATTTTTTTAAAAAAAATAATAATTTAATAGTGGTGAATCCTATATAAACTATGAACCGTAACTATCTTGGATGATTAATTAAGAGTCGGTCCTATCATAATTATAAGGTTACAAACATAATCTCACACTGAAAACACATGGGAAAGATCATGGGAGAAAAAATATCTCCATTATATGAGGTCATTTGAGTAGAGACTATGAGTAAAACCATGAAAGTTTAGGCCTAAAGTGGATAATATCATACTATTATGGAGATATCTAAATTCTTTTAGTCCTAACAATTTGTATTAGAGTTCGAATTGCTAGAAGATTTAACCATCATGCAGAAAAGTCCTAGTACGTCGGGTGGACCGAGGGGCTGAAAGTCCTAATCACGGTGGGTCGAGGATCCTACATCAAAGAGCATTGTTCAGATTGTAAGGTTGAAAAAATAGTCTATCACTCCCCAAGGAGCCGCCCGTCCGATACCGACCGGACTGCTTCTCCCTCGCACCGACGGACTGTCACGCCCCCAGAGGCCCGTGCTCGCTCGAAAAATCGGGCAACACATACCCTGTACGACGGACAATCTGAAACTCATACATACATCACTCCACACATATATAGCTCAGCCACACTCGGTTGGCATTCACACATCCACAACCACGCAGTTAAATAAAATAACTGACATATAATAAACATAATACATAAATCTCTATAACTAAGCGCAGCAAACCGAAATCCAGCAGAAATAAATAAATACTTGTCCAAAGGAAATCATATACTATCCGAAACGATACTAAAATCAAAAACGACACTAATACTATAAAGCTACTACAAGTATACGAAAAATCAATAAAAATAAATACTCAAACTGGGAGACTGGCAGATGGATCCTCTCCTGATGGCACGAGACATAGCTATCGACTACCTGAAACAAAAAGAAGAACAAGGGGTGGTGAGTTCCAGATGGAACTCTGCGGGTATAAGAACAGATAAATGCATGGTATATAAAAGGGTAAAACAAGCATAAAGATAGCCAAAGGGTATACAGTCTCCGGAATAGAGAACATAAACAAAATGCATCCATACAAATAAAACATACCTGAAAACCATGTAACAAGTAGGGGCAAAATCAGAAATCCCCTCTAACACCTCCATAAACACCTAATACTGCTGAACATATCCAGATCATATAAAATGCAAATCATAACTGTATATGCATGTTAAATAAATGCAACAATCATAGCTCAAACAAATGCAACAAACACAAGCAAAATGCACAAGGCATAATATGTACATGATGTCATGACATGCACTGTACGCACACCAACCACCGCTATATTTGGTAGGTTGAGTGGACAAGATACAAGCACCAAAACCTGGGGCTATGCAAATACACCACGACAACTGTGACCCTGATATGAAAAGCCAAAATACCCGGGCTTAAAACACCAAAATACTTGTGCAGACTCCAAATACCTGGGGAGTACGTATCAACTGTTTGCACACAACTCCGACCAAGCGTGGCACAACAGGAAAATATACCGGACAACCCGTCTCAACTACCAAGGAGCCCGCGATCGTCGGCCTGAATGCTATGATGCATGTCACTAATATACATCACCTCAATCAAACCCAAAACCTTGTGAAACAGAAAACACCAATAACACCAAAATAAAGAAATATACGAAAAGCACAATCAACAACAAACTAAATAAACATGCACTAATCTACTGGGTAGGGTTTATTTAATATCAATCAAATCCTAGATAGACCAAATGATTATTCTACAGTACACGCGTACACTCAATACACTTGAGATCAGAAACCAAGAGATGAGACTGTATAACTGAACAATTTAAATTATCACTCAAAGGTCAAGCACAGAATAAGTATCAAACAGGAAAACAAAATAAATAGATTTAAAATAAAGCGATCCTACTCAGAAAATAAAACGATCATGCATTTAACGTAAACGAAACTACAGGAATCAAGGGAGAAATACCCGCCTTTAATGTAGAAGCCCGTATCAGCTGAGAACTCCTATCTCATTCCAAAACCTGCCATAATTAAACTCAATCAACACATAACCTATTATAGATCGAATAAAGAAATCCAAATCCTAAATTGATCTAAATCCTAACTAATCCACCAATGCCTCTATTTAGATCTAAAATTCGAACAACCACATAAACGTATCACACGGCAAGGTTCACAGGTTCAAACGAACTAACTCGACACCCATCCCCTAAACATGATGAGCTCCACCATTAGCTTTACCGCCAAAAACTACAATGCATCCCATAGCAACACATCATACCCAAAGAAAACGTGCTACCACCGCATGCATACTGTTAGAATTTGGTGACCCAAATTCTGTTGAATCCGTTAATATTTATTAGATATTTTCTTATTAATATATCAATTAACAGATTCTTTATAAATCTGTTAATTAACAGTTTAGTTATTAATTTTTTATTTGACTAAGTATTCTAAGGTTCCTATAAATTGTGTATCTCATAGACAAGTTGTATCAATCAATCAAGAAAGTTATTTGGTTATCTCTTCTTTCTTTTCTCTATCTCTCTTTTTCTCTACTTCTCTTTACTTTATTATGATATAAGAGTTACCGACTTTGTATTCCATCGTTCTTAGTGATTTTTCCTCCTCTGCCCGAGGGTTTTTCCTGTCAAGGGTTTTCCACGTAAATCTGGTGTGTTCTCTATTATTCTTGTTGCTATTTTTTCGTTCTAATCTCGTAACAAGTGGTATCAGAGCAATGTTGGTTTTGAGGATTTCAAACGGGATTAATGACAACGGTAAGCATGAAGTATGATATTCCGCTTTTGGATCGCAACACCAGATTTACGCTATGGCAGGTTAAGATGCGAGCGGTGCTAGCGCATATGGACTTGGACGACGCACTGTTCGGAATAGACAACATGCCCTCGACATGGACAAAGGAGGAAAAGGAACGTCAGGATCGAAAAGCTCTATCTCAGATCTATCTTCACCTATCGAATGAGATTTTACAAGATGTTTTGAAGGAGAAATCTGCTGCTGCACTATGGCTAAAACTGGAGTAGTTGTGCATGAAAAAAGTCTTATGAGCAAACTGGGTCTAAAACAACGTTTGTATTCTCATCGCATGACAGAAGGTACGTCGTTAAGAGATCACTTGACCGTGTTTAAGAAAATTGTCTCTGACTTAGAGGCTTTGAATGTCAAATATGACGATGAAGATTTAGCATTAATCTTACTGTGTTCTTTACCCTCGTCATATACGACTTTTAGAGATACTATTTTATATAGTCGTGATACTCTTACTTTGAATGAAGTTTATGATTCATTATTCTCAAAAGAGAAAATGAAACAGCTTGTCGAAGGATCTGAGGCTCAGGGTGAGGGTCTTATTATTCGAGGAATGACTCAGGAGAAAGATTCTGATGGTAATATCAGGGGCAGAAATAGCGATAATATCTGTAATTATTGCAAGAAAAAGGGTCACATCAAATTTGAATGTTATAAGCTGCAGAATAAGAATAAAAGGGCAGGTGAAAATTCGAGGGGAAAATAATCGGAGAAGTCTGGTGAGGCTGATGTTGCCGAAAATTACAGTGATGGTGAACTTCTCGTTGCCTCTTATGCTGATTTGAAGCAGAGTGAGGAATGGATTCTTGATTCTGGTTGTACGTTTCATATGTGTCCCAATCGGGACTGGTTTTCAACATATGAAACGGTTTCGAGTGGTGCCATATTGATGGACAATATCTTGCAGAATTGCTGGTATTGGTATGGTCAAAATTAAGATGTTTGATGGTGTCATTCGGACACTTGGTAATGTGAGGCACGTTCCTGATTTGAAGAGAAATATGATCTCTTTGAGTATTCTTGATTCTAAAAGGTACAAGTACACTGGTGAAGGTGGAGCTGTGAAGGTCAGTAAATGGTCTCTTGTTGTGATGAAGAGACTAAGAAAAACCGCCAATTTATATGTTCTGCAGAGATCCACCGTAATAGGTGATGTTGTCGTCACAAGGTGATATTGATAAAAGTAGATCACTTACGGGAAGCTTATAAGAAAGCTATTTGGTTTCTTTTAATTAAAAGGACTCTTCAGTGAGCTTAGCGAAGACTTGCATATTACTACAGTCTTTTGTGATAGTCAGAGTGTCATTTTCTTCATGAAGAATCAGATGCTTTATGAGAGGACAAAGCACATTGATGTGAGACACTTCCTATAGTTAAGTTTAAGCATTACTTGGACTTGGTTGATGCTAGATACTGAGATTTGCTTGTAGGGCTTTTGAGGAAAAGGTAGAGATTGTTGTTTTTTAAAAATTTATGGAATTCGGATCAAGGTGGAGATTGTTAGGATTTGGTGACCCGAATTCTGTTTAATCCGTTAATATTTATTAGATATTTTCTTATTAATATATTAATTAACAAATTCTTTATAAATCTGTTAATTAACAGTTTTGTTATTAATTTTTTATTTGACTAAGTATTCTAAGGTCCGTATAAATTGTGTATCTCATAGACAAGTTATATCAATCAATCAAAAAAGTTATTTGGTTATCTCTTTTTTTTTTTCTCTACCTCTCTTTTTCTCTACTTCTCTTTACTTTATTATGATATAAGAGTTGCCGACTTTGTATTCCGTCGTTCTTAGTGATTTTTCCTCCTCTGCCCGTGGGTTTTTCCTGTCAAGGGTTTTCCACGTAAATTTGGTGTGTTCTCTATTATTCTTGTTGCTGTTTTTCTATTCTAATCTCGTAACACATACCGATCAAAACAGAAGAACCGAGAACATCTCCATCCATGACCTGCCCAAAACCTCTACTGTACCACATGGTAACATGACTCCAAATCAAAAGTCTACACACTACATCCATCCTAAAACCAAAACGTTAATCCCAAAACAGAATCGATCCAATATCCAAATTTTGAAGCTCATGGCAAAACACCCTCAGGATCGAGTATACCCATCCAATACCAACTCCACCCAAAACCCAATTCACAGCAAAAAAAAAACAATCACGATTATCATGCTAAATTTCATCCAGTTGAAAAACTAATCGAATATCCCAATTCTAAAGATTCTAACCAGGTCAAATACTAAACATGAATCTCATAAAAATAAAGAAAAAAAATCTACCTAACCAAGAAAAAAACCCTAAATCAAAAGGGACGCTCACCTTTGTGATGTGCCGGAAGGGATCACCTCTGCAGGGAAGAAGGGTCGGTGATGTTCAAACCAAGAGAGGGAAGTCGCGTATGAAGAGGGAAGAGAAAGGTTGGGCGTCGGGCAATGAGGAGAGAAGAGGGCAATCGGCGAGGGAGAGGGAGTCGACATCGGACTCGCTCGCATGAGGACGGAAACCATAGGAGGGCTTCGGCATCGGCGGAAACTTGGGAAGGAGAAGAGAAACTTTCTCTCGGGCTATGAGGAGAAAAGAGGGTTGCGGCGTAACGAGGCTCCGGGCGCGCGCGCGCTTATGCGACGGGGCAATGAAAAGTTGATATCCAAGGGAGAATAGGAGAATCAAAACTAAGATATGATATCATTATTTTGATTCCCATTGAACCTTTCAAATACCTACTAAATATCATATATGACAGTGAAATAACTTTTGTTCTCATCCCCTATTCCTAAACCCCCAATCAAGCAGCCTGAGACATCTTTTTTTAAGACTAATAATAACAACAAATATATCAAACTGAGAAAATCCACTTTATTTGTAAAACATTTATTAATGTTTACATAAAACTGATATCACTTCCATTATTTTCAACTATCTTTATTTAAATACTAGATGAATGATATCAGCTATCAGCTAAGTCCATCAATTTTCTCCGGCAACTATCCGACGCCGTCCCTGCCCTTCCCCAGCCCTTCTCTCTCTCCCTGCTCCAAAAAACAAAATCAAATAAATCAAAATAAATAATTAAAAAGTTAGTTAAACTTAATTTAATTACCATTATTTGATTCATCGTCCCTGTTTCTCTCCCTACCGATGGCTCGCCTGTGCTTCTGCAAAGTCAAAATTATATATATATTTTTTTTAAAAGAAGTTTTTATTAGTCGATAAAATAATATAGTTTAATGAGTTGGCGGGAACCTGTAGGTGACTTTTGATTTGGTGGAAAGTGATGCCAATGACTCCCCTCCTCTCCATGGCCTGCATAATCGCTGTGGGCTTTGCCGCTGTAGATCAATTAATGATTCATTAATTAGTTTAAAGGGGTTCTATGTTTAGATATGATTATATTGGAAATTTCCTTAAAAAAACATGTTTTTCTTCTCAAGGGATGAGTTTATGAAAATAGAAAGAAGATTAAGAAGACGCTGGAAAAGGCCGAACCTATTGCGCCACCTAGCTCCTCAACGGCCCCAACAAAGACGTCGTGCAATTCATCGGTCCATCGGATGCGACAATTTTGAGGCAGGTTGATGATGGATGTCCCGTTACTTTTGCGGCAGTTGGATGAACATCACGCCGTGACAATGCGGAATTGGAATTGACATAGAGGGCAAACGACAAGTAAAACATCTAGTGTAATTCTACGAGCAAATACGCATTTAACAAACGACAATATAAACGGGATGACGTACGAAAGTAATTAGTTTGCGTATCTAAAAACAATAAACGAGTGTGTAACGTGATCTTCCTACTCTCGATCGAGTCAAGAACACGACGCGAGAAGAAGTTGAAGCTTACCTATAAACGGCCATAGAGATCAAACTAACCAAAATATATCTGCCCTTGACAATGCACTTCGTGAGGGATGCGAGGAGCTAAGTAGGAAGGCCAAGGACCTTATATTAAGGGAAAGGACTTACAGTAAATGAGTATATATTCCAAGATATAGTAGTTAAGACAAAATATCTATCAAAAAGATACACTGAGCCTATAATTCAAATGAAAATCTAGAAAAAGATTTTCAGTATTAAATTGAAAGTATATATTTGCTGTTCCAATGAAAGTATATAGGTATTTTATTTTTATAAAATGCAAAGTTATACGACTTGATATTTAACAAATAATCACAATGAATATGATAGAATATGATATATGATAGACAAAAAACACACACACAAATAGCTTAAGTTCCTTCGACATTTTACTATTTCTGTGTCTTTGTTGAAATTATTTAATTAAGAGATATTATTAAGTGTTTAAATCGTAATTTTCATATATAAAAATGAGAATAATTTTTTTAATATTTAATTAAAATAGCTATTTTATTGATGAAAATGTGTTTAAAAATAATATTATCAAGTTTTGCACCTAATAAATATTAACGAGGTTTTTTCAACCTCGGACGACCGACCCGACCTCACGGAAGTTACTCACGTCCGCTAGGGTAAATTGAAAAATGCTTACAGTGGACGGTCTAGAAATCCAGCGTCCCAGGATTCGCACCCCATTTGAAAAAAAAATTATCAAATTTTACACCTAGGTCTCTAGTTGAGAGACTATGACAAATTTATATTTATAATTAATTATTAATTATTTAATAAATAATGAATAGTTTTATTGTTGTATAAAAATATTGATAAAAATTTATATAAAAATTTTGAGAGTAAATAATAATTTATAAATTATTAATTAATTAAAGAGTTACTATGTAGTTGTCATTTAATTTATAATTCATCCTATAACACATTAAAATCTTCATATAGTTGAAAAACAAATTATCATGTTAAATTTCATCCAGTTGAAAAACTAATCAAACAATCTAATCCTAAAAAATATTCTAACCAGATCAAATACTAAACATGTGAATCTCATAGAAAACAGAGAAAAAATGATACCTAACCAAGAGAAAAAAAAAACCCCTAAATCAAAAGAGACGCTCACCTTTGTGATGTGCCGGAAGGGGTCACCTCTGCAAGGAAGAAGGGTCAGTGATGCTCAAACCAAGAGAGAACACTACAAAAATAACCAGAACTAGCGACGGGCAAAATCCGTCGCTATTCCGTCGCTAAACACTGATAGCGACGGATTCGCGACGGATTTTCCGCCGTCGGCTGAGAACCCGTCGCAGAGCATGAGTAGCGACGGATAATATATGATAGCCGTCGCTATATTAGCGACCGATAATTAACCCCGTCGCAAACACCCCAAAAGGGGGTCGACGTGGTCTGGAAAATGGGAGCGACGGATGGTCAATTATCCGTCGCAAGATTTATGGGGTAGCGACGGATTACGTCAATGTCCGTGGCTAATATATCGTAATAGCGACGGATACGGTCAAACCCCGTCGCTATTTGACTGTTTTAGCGACGGAAAAGTCAAATATCCGTCGCAAATAGCGACGGAATTTTAAAAAATTCCGTCGCTAATACTGGAAAATTTTCACAGCAACGATCTGTTTCTTGACCTTCCCTGTTATACATCAATACCATATAAAAATATGAAACATAATTCTATATTTCAACAATCCAACAATCACAATTACAATCCAAACATTACACTTACAATCCAAACATTCACAATTACAATCCCAGACATTCAGAACAATCCGAATATTCACAATTACAATCTAAACATTCATAACAATCAAAACATTCAGAACATTTGTTTCGAATTCAATCCAATCCAAACAATTATTTACAAAAGTATACATTCAATCCACTATTCATTCCAAAGTTTAATTTCTAAACTTTTACAATCGAAACTTTGAAACAAGACTAAAATTTTACAAATGATGTATCCAAATGTAACAGAGTAAATCATACGTATCCATATGATGTAAATGATTAAACATATGATGTATCCAAATGTAACAGAGTAACCATACGTATCCATATGATGTATGAAAACTTATACAATTTCAACCAACTAAATGTATATATCAAAAGAAAATAACATATATCAAAAATGAAAGGTTCGTAGAGAATCATTACGTACATGAATATCAGAGTCAATACTGGATGGAAAGGAAAAATATTCCTGCATAATAGAAGATAAAAACATTAGAAAGAAATCTAATACAGAAATAAATCTAAATTGATAACAATAAGAAATAACAAATGATAAGATAACTCGATCTAATAGAAGAAAAATAACAAATAGAAGATAACTCTAATAATATTAAATAAGTAAATGAAAACTACTAATTACGAAAGAATAAAGGAATAATATCGAATATTTATACCTTTCAAGCAAGAAATCTGAACTCAACTCTGATAATGTAGAATCTGTAAACATAAAATGTAGTAATAAGAAAACAAGTTATTATGGATATAATAACTGAATACATTGTTACTGAAAAAAATTAGGGGGAAAAATGACTCTTACCACTATAATATCTCTACTCCTCTGTGGGATGCTCAGGATCCTGTGTGTCCTGAGACTCAAAACGATGGGCGGGAGCGGGAGCGGCTGACATCTGTGTATCGGGAGCGTCAATACGAGGGGCGGGAATGGCTGGCATCTGTGTCATCGGCGATAAGGTAGCTGCAAAAGCTTGCATATGACGTAATATATTATCAGTATTTGCCTGGCGAGCCCGCAAATCTCTCAACTCAGCATCCCTCGCAGCGTCCCTCTGAGCCCACTCTGCATTCCTCTGAGCCCACTCTGCGCTTGTCTTAGCCCATTCTGCGTCCCTCCCGGCACACGTCGACTCTATCGACGTGAGTCGAGTCCGCAGGGCTTCATTTTCCTCCCGCAACTGTCGAACCTCACTAGAGGTGGAGGAGGAGGATGGTGGACGACCCCTAACCCCTGGAGCTCTCATCTGATCATATGTAACCTTTGCCTGAGAGCCCAGGCCGTAGCAGGCGGTCTTCCTCTTCCCACCGACGACATCAAAGTAAATCCGATTCACATCGTCGGTGGAAAGAGGCTGTGCATCGTCCCCCTCTGCAGCAGGCTGAGACGCCTCTGCCTCAGAAACTCTAGTGGTCATTGCTTCCTGTGAAATAAAAAATTTAATTAGTCTATATAAAATGTCAAAACAAATAAAATATAATTAATACACTTACATTGATTGCTAGGGAGCGACGATCGACAAAAGACCCATCTTTTTTCTTGTGGGTCTTGCTGAATAACTCCCAACTAGTGGGAGGTCTCTGTAGCTCAGCAGCCTTGAAAAATAAAATAAAAAGTACTAAATGCCTTTAATATATCCACAAAAACATACTAATTTAATAACCAAAATAAAAAGTACTTACCAAATCACTAGCATGCTGGACAATGGAACGGGATCCAGCAGTGTGCTTCGTCGATCCCGTGTTGGGCCCCGCAACCTCTGAATTGCGATTGCCTCGAGCAATCGCAGCATTCTCTTTCCAGTGCGGGCCATCCCAGACAGCTCGCCATGCTGCCCAAATCGGCTCAGGGACCTCTGTAGGCCTTTCAGCCTTCTTTCTCCATTTATAGAGCATGTCCCTGTACAATTTGGAACAGTAGGCATTCCAAGTCTTCTTGAATTGCTCCTCCGCACCCTCCTCCCAGGTGTACCTTTTCTGTAAAAAAATTTTTATATGGTTAGTATGAAAAAAAGTTATAATATCAAATAAATATAACATGTATAATACTTACTAAAAACTCTCCATAATAGAATGATTTCAAATCATTCTCAATATGACCCATGTAGTCGCAGGTGACAGTCTTTCTTTAATATTTTTAGATATATAAGATGACACCTGATGCCCCATCAGGTGAGAAACTGTAGGAAAAAAATGAAATATATTTTAGCAAATTCTGTCAGAAAATATATACAAAGAATAG
>JAGFNQ010000824.1:162324-260464 GCA_024364735.1 Boesenbergia rotunda | reverse complement strand
TCCTCACTGCTAGATATTTCACCATCATCAATTTCCTCGTCAGAGACATTTCCATCTATAAGTAATTGAGATATTGATTGTATTTCTGAATCAACTGAGTTGATTATAACTTCTTCATTTTGATAAGCATCGGAGTTTTGGATAGTGATTGTATTTGGCATTTCAATTGTTGACCTAGGCTTCGTTTGACATACAGCAAGCCATTCACTAGGGCGTCTTCTCTTAGTTGGGTACTCCAAATAAAATACTTGACCAGCTTGCACCGCAAAAATGAAAGGTTCGAACTTGTTGAATCTTTTGCTTGAATTAACCTCGACTAAATTGTATAACCGATGTTTCCTTGTGCCCGTCCTTGGTGTTGGATCATACCAAGAACACCAGAATAGTACACATCTTTTGAAAGGCAACGCTGGGTATTCAACTTCGATAATTTCCTCTAGCTTGCCATAATAGTCAAATTCATTATCATTATTGTTTGTTGATCCTTTGACACTGATGTCAGAATTATACGTTAGCATCCCTGAATCACGTTGGCTCATATGAAATCTGTAGCCATTCACGTAATAACCCGAGTAGACTGTCACAGTACGAAGAGGTCCAAATGCGAGATTTTTAATTCTGTCGTCTTCTACATTTGAAATTTTGTCATCGTTGACCTATAATAGTGGTGGGTGATCAAATTAGATTAACAAGTAATCAAGAATTGTTTAAAAAAATGTATATTAACTCACTTACATATATTTGAAACCAAAAAACAAATTCTTCTTCTATCTTTTGATCTACCTCATTTGCACATATCGATGGATTTTAAATGTACAACTTTTCTTGGTATAACCTGACATATAAGTTCATTTGATATCGTACTAGAAATATGATTATATCATTTGATATTAATTTCATTACAACAAGAGATAATACCTTAGGTATGGTTTGACATCTTCACAGTTTAAGAGGATATATGTCCTGGCGGCATGATATTCTCTGTCATTTAACCGTCTAGATAGAGTTGAACCCATTGCTCTTCCAGGATACTTGAAGATAGAAAGAATGTCTGGGTCAATTGATGGAATGTCATCTTGATTGCGTGGACACTTTCGATGTCTGGTTTTCACATTTTCAGCAAAGTAATTGGAGCAAAATGAACTTGCTTCTTCAACCAGATATGCATTACATATTGATCCCTCAACTCTTGCTTTGTTACGCACATTATTCTTTAATTTTCTAAGAAACCTTTCAAAGGGATACATCCATCTGTATTGTACAGGACCACCAACCTGTGCCTCGCTAGGTAAATGAATAGGCAAATGCTCCATTGAATCAAAAAAGCTTGGTGGAAATATTCGCTCAAGCTTACATAGTATTAAAGGAATCTCTGTCTGAAGGCGTAACATATCTGCTGCCGTAACAACTCTGGAAGTCAGATTTTTGAAAAAAAGGCTTAATTCTGTAAGTGCTTGCCAAACATTATTTGGAAGTAATTCATGGAAAGCTATTGGAATTAATCTTTGCATAAACACATGACAATCATGACTCTTCATTCCAACCATTTTAGATCTATTGGTATCCACACAACGAGACATATTAGAGGCATATCCATCTGGAAATTTTATGTTTTTCAACCAAGAACATAATGCTTGCTTACTTTCTTTGTCCAATGTATAACAAGCCTTGGGATATTTACCAGTAGTTTCATTCTGATGCAACTCAGGCCTGCTAACTAATTGTTTCAATTCTTCACGAGATTTTGTTGTATCTTTTGTTTTCCCATGCACATTTAAGACAGTATTAATGATGTTATCAAAGAAATTTTTCTCAATATGCATCACATCCAAATTATGACGAATGAGTAAATATTTCCAATATGGAAGCTCCCAAAAAATACTTCTTTTCCTCCAACCACATTTGTTGACTCTAACAATATACTTGTTGATATCATCTGATCCATCCTGATATACTGGTAGAAATCCATAACTATCAATTTCATTTAACACTTCTTCGCCTGACATCCCAAATGGAGGTAGCTTCCTAACTACTTCGTTCCTTTTGAAATATTTCTTATTTCTTCTGAACGGATGATCAAGAGGTAAAAATTTCCGATGATTATCAAACCATGAAATCTTGCCACTGCATGGGAAAGAAAATGCATCTGACTGACTCATACAATGTGGACATGCTAACTTTCCAACTGTGCTCCATCCTGATAACATTAAGTAAGCAGGAAAATCACTAATAGTCCATAACAATGCTGCATGCATTAAAAAGTTTAACTTTGTAGCAATGTCATATGTCTCTGAACCTATATTCCATAAATAATTCAGCTCAGCTATCAAAGGTTGCAAAAAAACATCTATATGCCCTTTTGGATTTTGAGGACCTGGAATTAAAACAGTAAGAAACATGAATTCATCTTTCATGCACATCCATGGTGGTAAGTTGTATGGTGTTAAGATAACAGGCCACGATGAATATTGTTGTCCATAACTTCCAAATGGCTGAAATCCATCTGCAGAAAGTCCAAGTCTGACATTGCGTGGTTCCATAGCAAAGGGAGAAAATGTTGAATCTAACTGTTTCCATGCAGGGGAATCACAAGGATGACACATAATATCTCCATCATGTCTATGGTTTTGATGCCAAATCATATGACTCGCTGTTGCTGCTGATGCATACAAACGTTGAAGTCTAGCAGTCAAAGGAAAATAATACATTACTTTGTAAGGAATATTTTTTTTCTTCTTCTGATTTACCATGCGAACACCATGTTTGTAACGGGGATGGTTGCAGATTTTGCATTCCATCAATTCACTATCTTGGTTCCAAAAGATCATGCAATTATTGACACAACAATGTATCTTCTCAACTGGCAAACCCAAGTCTCTGATTAGTTTTTTAGTGTTGTAGAAACTATCAGTCATGCAGTTATCAGTTGGAAGCAACTCTAACATAAGTTGACATATGTCATCATAACATCGTTCTGAGAAATGATGTTCTGCCTTCATATTCAATAATCTTGCAGTAGCAGATAATTGAGAATGACCAGAAGGAATACCTTCCCATAATTCTCTTTCACTAGCCTTTAACATGTCATACATTTTCTGAACATCAGAAGTAGGTACTTGTTCTACATTTGATTGATCAAAAGCATTCATTGCATCGTAAACCATTGATTGCATTGCATCAGCAGGGTTATATGATGTTTCTGGTCCAATTGAGTTCGATGATGAAGCAACGGAAGGTCCACCAAATTCATATACATACGGCTCTCCATGACAATACCAGTTGTAATAATCTGGAACAAACTCATACCTGGCGATATGAGTTTTCACTGTATCTTCATCACGGAAAGCTGTATTTCTACATTTGCGTTGATTACATGGACACTTCAACTCTGTGTCATTCAAACACTCAGGATGACACTTTGCAAAGTTAACAAATTCTTCCACTCCAGTAAAAAATTCGTCACGGATAAATCCATTGTCTAACCTATTATACATCCATGCCTTGTTCGGATACATTGTATCTGAATTCAGATAAGACAATTTAATCAAACAACACATATTAAAATGTGATATTAATGGTATACTAAAAAAATAAATCTTATTAATCAAACATGATATAATTTGATTTATCTAAAACTAATCAAACAAGATCTAATTAATAGAACAAGTAATCTACTTAATCAAACAATTAATCATCTTAATAATCAAATTAATCAAACAATTAAACTAAAATAAATAATATTTTACTCAATTAATTACACATGGCTTAACAAACAAACTTATTATCTAAAATAATTAAACGATAATTAACTAATTAATTAACTGATTACTTATTTAATTAAACAAATTAATTAATTAAGCTAACTAATTCAATTAATTAGTCAAATTGATTACCCTAAAGTAATTAAACTAATTAATTAATTACCCTAAATTAATTAATTAACCCCCCCCCCTGCGCGGCCGCAGCAGCCGCCGCCCGGCCGCAGAAGCCGCCCGGCCGCACTGGGCCGCGACCGACAGCAGGCGGCGCGAGACAGCGGGAGGACGCGCGCGGCCGTGGGAGGCCGCGCGCACGGCCGTGCCAAGGAGCTGATGTTGGCCGGAGAAGACGACGGCGGCGCGTGATCACAATAAAACGAGAATATACGGCAAATGGAGCTTAACTCGCTACCTGGGATCGGAGGAGGGTTCGCCGGAGGAGAATCGCTCGTCGCTTCGGTCGCTAGGGTTCGCGTGGCCGCGAGGGGAAGTCGGCGTCGCCTTTTTTAAAGAAATTTTGCGACGGACTAACTTGTCCGTCGCAACTTAGCGACGTATTTGACCTATCCGTCGCTGAATTAGGGGTTTGACTCGTCGCCTAACATTAGCGACGGATTATTTTAAAATATCCGTCGCTATAGCGACGGACTTTGACCATGCCCGTCGCTATAATCTAGAGTTTGACTTGCCGCCAAACTTCAGCGACGGATACTATATATCCGTCGCCATTTGCGACGGACATCAATAAATGTTCGTCGCAATACCTTGTTATTTTTGTAGTGTAAGTGTAAAGCTCTGTGGTAAATTCAAGTTGAGGATTGAATTTGGTTATGTGGGATGGTTTAGTTGAATCTGCACTGGGTCGTTTTCTTTGATTTGGTTTGTTGTCGTGAGTTCTTGTTGGTGATTTTGTTTTGTTTGTGTTACGGTTGAGTCTTCTTTTGCTTCTTGTATTCTGATGAGCTTGGGTTGTGGATGGTTCTGAGGTCTTATGTATAGATGAGGAATTCTATATTTGGGTTTTGGTTTTGTTTTTCGAGCATTAACCTTGAATTCTTTCCCTTGCCGCGAGCTCCATTTTGGAGTGGAAGCAGATAGTGTTGCTCCAATGGTGAGGAAAGCTTTCCAAGACTTGGCCATGAGCTCCTTAGACCATCGACTTGTTTGGGTTAGTTTTGGTTGTTCTTGGATTAGGCTTAGGTCGAAACCAAGTTTTAGGTGAATTGTTTTGGAATTGTTTTGGCCAATCTATAAATTAGGTATTTAACCTTAGCCTAATTTTGATAAATTAGGTTAAAAAACACTCATGCTTGTTTTAGATTTAATTAAATAGGTATTATAGTTAGGATTTATCCTAGTATTTTGTTTAGCTAATGTATTTAATTGTATAAATAGCTAAACTTAATCATTGATACAGAACATTGACTTAGGATTTACACGAATGATCGTGGAAGGTTCTCTTCGGTTACGAACTACAATTAAGGGGGGTACTTCTCCTTTGTATTCTATAGATCATTGATCTTAAATGCATGGCTATTTATTTTTGAATAGAACTACTTTATCTTGTTCTTTATTTTTTTGTTGATATCAACCATTGATATTTTCGTTGCTTAAACTTCGAGCTAATCATATTTTATGTTCATACAGTCTCACTGTTGATTTTCTATTCTGTAAAGTACCGCATGTATGCGAGTACTTAAAAATGATCATTAAACATAACTAGAGTTAGTTAGCATTAAAGATACCCTACCTAATAGTTTAGTTGCATGTTTGATGATTTTGGGTACTTATTGATTGTATTGTTGGATTGTTGTTATTTGGTTGACTGTGCATTTATTATCATACACCATACCTGTATAGTTGCATGCTAACGAGTATTGACTTCGATATAGTTAAGTCTGACGTCAGTCATTTAGTTGCTCTACCCACTCAACCACTCATTGTAATAGTTGCTAGAGTGCGAGCAACTGTCATGTTATGCCACACTCGACCACTCATAGATAGTGGATGTTGAAGTTGTAGGCAAGCAGTTAATATCCTCACCGTTGTTATCGAGGAATACTAGAGTTATTGGTGACTGCCCCTTTTCCCGGGGTTTTTGGAGTAGTTGGTTCCCTAGCATCCTGTCCACTATGGGTGTCAAAAATATACCTGATCTGACGACCCAACCCGAATCGACCCGAAAAAAATCGGGTTCAGGTTGAAAATTTTCGAGTTCGGGTCGGGTTCAGGTTGGAGGGTTTCGGGTTGAAAATTTTCGGGTCGGGTTCGGATCGGGTTCGTGTTGACCCGATTTTAATATTTAGTGGATTTTTTAGGGTTAAATCAAATTTTATTTTGAAAATTAAGATATTTTTATGTATATTAATATCAATATTGTATGATCATGATGGAGTATTGAGATAAAAGTGAAGGATTATAGGGAAAATAGCGAAAAAAGATGTTTTGAATCGATTTTTTTTTGGTTATTCGGGTCGGGTTCGGGTTGGTCGGGTTCGGGTTTGGGTTTGGACGAATCGGGTTGATTTCGGGTTCGGGTTGGGAGTTTAAAAAAAAATTCCAACTTGAACTCGACCCGACCCACCGAATTGACACCCCTACTGTCCACTCAACCACATATACTAGTGATATTCGTTGGAGTGCGTATAGTTGTCATAGCCCTACCCACTCGGCCACACGTGTGATGTGATGGCTGCTTCACTGACGTCAGGGGTGAGACATGTCATTGCATCATATGCATTTATTGCATTTTGCATTTGTTTGTATTTACTGTATTTAGATGAGTTATGATTGCTGCATTTGGTTAACATGCATGTATGTTTTGATATTCTGCTATTATTCTATTTCATACATACCTAGTTATTATTCTATTTCTTAGAGACTGTATATTGTTGATTCTTTCTGCTTGTTATACCTTTTATTATGTCATGCGTTTATCTTCTCTAACCACACCCCTAATTTAGGGTTTTAAGCATTTTAACCCTGTGAATTCCTTATATTTAACATTCTCCTCACTAATAAAAATTTGATCCCCAAATTTCACTAGTAACACAACAAGTCTTAACAGCTTAGATGTAATATAACTGTTAGACGAAAACCAACCATACGTACCTCATACATACCTCAGGAAAATAGATGATGGTAGCGAACTCTAATGGCATCTTCGAGCTCCCAAGTAGCTTACTCATCAGAATGGTGCTGCCAACCAACTTTGACCAACCGAATTGTCTTGTTTCTTAACCGATGCTCTTTGTGCCCTAATATCTGTTGGTGCTTGGATGGCTAGAGAGGGGGGGTGAATGTAGCCAGACATAGATTTCTTGCTCTTTTAGGTTTTCTCTGCACTTTGACGGTTAGCAGCGGAAGCAAAGCAAACAGTAAAACAGAGATGCAGAAAATAAACCAAAACTCTAACACAAGGATATACAAGATTCGGGGATAACTTACTTGCCCCTATTCCTTGGCGTGCCCGTAAGGTGGGCGATCCCTTGATCGTCGGCAGATCAATCCCCGGAAAATCCGGATATCAAATCCTCCTTCTCGGTGGAGAAACCTCTCCACACAATGTCTCAACAGAGAGATATAAAATGAAAGCACGGAGACAAACAGCAAACTTACAGAGCACAAGCGAAGGAGAAACGTCTACAAAGCAATACTCACAACCCAGCACAATCTGGGCAAGAGCCTTCACTCAGCTCTCCCTTGTCTGCTTATTGATCGCCTTGCAACGCTATCAAAAACCTTCCAAGTGCTCAAGTCGCAGCAACAACAGAACGCTCAAGAGTGTATACAAGAGTTGCTTCAGGATCAGATTGATGAGTGTTGTCGCAATAAGAGATGAAGAGATCAAAGTTCTTGCAGAGACTTCTTCGCCATCAGCTCTTAAGCCTCTGCCCAACAACCCAGGTCACAGGCGCGCCTTTGCAGCTCCCAGCTGCTCACGTGCCTCTGCAGCTCCCAGCTGCTCACCAGCTCGTCTGCAACAGCCTCAGCTACTCCTGACCTCTTTTGGACTCCTTAACTCTATTCAGCCAAGTCCAGGTCAGCTCGTCAGCTTCCGAGCCGTTGCCAGTAGGCGCCAGCGTCCGTTGAAACCTGAAAACAGAATACATCCAAACTGATCCATGGGAAAGTCCCCAGTTGACTCTCCTCCAATGTTTGAATCCTCCTATATCACCTGCACACTTAGCAGAAGCTTAGCAAAGCGTATCGCAAAGAAATCAGCAGTGTATCAAACGAGAAAACAGACGCGATCAGAAACTTCTGACAGCGTATTTGAATTAAAGTCAACTTCTGATCGGTCACCGGACCGATCAAAGAGGACCCTGATCGGTCACCAGACTGATCAGGATAGGCCCAGTCCGATCAGGCTGGAGCCTGATCGGTCCTCAGTGAGAAAACTGAGATCACAACTTCTCGTAATCGATCACCAGATCGATCCCAAGTCGTGGATTGGTCACCAGACCGATCCACCCCTTTGCGAGGGTTTTTCCATCTTAGCAGGCCGAACCTACTGATCGGTCACCTGACCGATCAAGGTGTTCCCTGATCAGTCTGGTGACCGATCAGGCCACTTCCTGATCGGTCATAGTGAGGAGCTCGCGATGTTTGATCGGTCCAGCAGACCGATCAAGAGTTTCTCCCCAAGGCTACTGACCTCTCCCTGATCGTTCACCGGAACGATCAGGAGCTCAACAGAAACCTTTCTGTTTTCCCCTGATCGGTCACCAGACCGATCAGCCTCCTCTGGATCGGTCACCAGACCGATCCACAACCAGGGTTCGTGCCAATCTCCCTGATCGGTCACCAGACCGATCCAGAGACTCCCAATTCAACTCTAAGTCAAGAGAATGACTCTCTAGCCTCCTCTAACTCCGTGCTCAGTCCCCCGGACCAAGACTCCGTGCTCAGCTTCACTCACCAGGATTTCATTCAACCTAGCTTCACTCACTAGGACGTGGCTTCACTCACCAGGGTTTCGGTCACCCGACTTCACTCACGGGGACCCGGCTTCACTCACCGGGACCCGGCTTCACTCACCGGGATTTCATTCACCTGGCTTCACTCACCAGGACACGACTTCACTCACCAGGATTTCAACCTAGCTTCACTCACCAGGACCCGGCTTCACTCACCGGGATTTCAACCTAGCTTCACTCACTAGGATTTCAATCACCTGACTTCACTCACCAGGACCCGGCTTTACTCATCGGGATTTCAACATAGCTTCACTCACTAGGATTTCAATCACCTGACTTCACTCACCAAGACCCGGCTTCACTCACCGGGATTTCAACCTAGCTTCACTCACTAGGATTTTGTGCCCAGTCCCCGACCAGGACTTAATCCGAATTCACTCAACCAAACTTAAATCGTTGTAAACACCAAAACAACAATCGGGCCAGACTGCATCGACAATATCCACATAGGTTCCTCCTCGTAAGCCGCATCTGGCTGAAGTGTGATTGGCACCTCCGATAAGACGTGAGTAGGATCTAGTATATATTTCCTCAGTATGGAAACATGAAATACATCGTGTACTCCAGCGAGAGACGGCGGTAGTGCTAAACGGTAAACTACTGCTCTAAAATCTGGAAAGACCCATTATAGCGTGGAGCTAGCTTACCTCGTAAATCAAACATCTTCACCCCTTTTGTGGGTGATACTCATAAGAATACGTGATTGCTCATGGAGAACTCCAAGGGTCTGCGTCTCCGATCTACATAACTTTTCTGATGATCCTGGGCTTCTGACATCCTGCGTCTGCTAATATGGACCAGCTCTGCATCACGCTGAATACTCTGAGGTTCCAGCAACTGAGATTCCCAAACCTCCTCCCAGAGGGTGGGTGTCCTGCAAGCTCTACCATATAATGCCTCAAATGGTGTCATCCGGATAGTCGAATGATAGCTATTATTGTAGGCAAACTCAACGAAGTGTAGGTGATCCTCCCAGTTGCCTCCAAAGTCCATAACGCAGGATCTCAACAAATCCTCTAGTGTCTGAATTGTACGCTCTGACTGTCTGTCTGCAGATGAAAAGCCATACTGAACCGGACCTCTATATCCATGGTTTGCTGCAAGCTCTGCTAAAATCGTGAAGTGAAACGCGGGTCTCTGTCTGATATGATGCTCAGAAGGAAACCGTGTAATCTGATAATCTCGCGGCAGTACAACTTTGCCAGCTTATCCAGTGAATCCGTTCTCTAAATCCCCAAGAAATGAGCAGATTTGGTTAATCGATTAACGATCACCCAAATCGCGTTGGGTCCTCTGCGAGTCCTCGGTAACCCCACGATAAAATTCATAGTGATGTGCTCCCATTTTCACTCAGGAATAGGGATCTTCTGGAGTAATCCAACAGGTCTCTGATGCTCGGCCTTCATCTGCTGACACACTAGACATCTAGCTACAAAGTCTGCTATGTCTTTCTTCATACCGTTCCACCAGTAGGAATGTCTCAAATCTCGGTACATACGGGTTCCGCCAGGATGTATCGTAAACCGAGATCGATGAGTCTCCTGAAGCAACACCTCCACGACCGGATGTGACTTAGGTACACACAATCTCCCTCGGAAATATAGAATACCCTCGTCATCTCGTGTAAGGTTAGTCTGCTGCTCTGAGGCTATCCGGCTGCCTAGGAACTGATCCTTGTCCTGATCGAAGACTGAGCAATCATAGTCACCAATGACCATTTCTTTGTCTGATCCTACTCCTCCAGTCCCAACTCTGAGATGCTCTAAACTAAGTCTGTGACTATAACCTGGTGACAAGCGAGAACACTCTGGGATCAGGGTCGTCTTTAGGCATAGGCTATTAAGGCCTATGCCTAGGGCCTCAATTTTTCTTGGGGCCCATTATTTTTGATATATTAAATATATTTTTATTATATATTTTAAGGGAATGGAAAAGAATAGGGTCTTGATAAAAAATTTACGTATCTTATTTTTTAGTCAAAATTATAGATTTTATAAAAATCTTATTATTGTTCAATGGATAGAGTCATAGGAGACTCTCTTTTTAATATTTTAAATTTAATTTTTATTATGTATATTATTTTATAAGATCGAATGTATTCATCTTTAATATCTTTCAACCTTAACCTTCTCTTGTTATATTTATTTTTTTTGGTAGTGACATTTTCTTTTCTGGTTGGTAAGAACATGAATTAAATTTTTTTTATCCATGCAATACAAAATAAAAATATTAGTCTTTTTTTGAATTCCCCCTCTTCCTTTAACTAGCTCTCCCTCTTTGTACTTCTCTCGCTCGTTGATATTGGAAAAAAGAAATTACACCTAACGCTGTCACGTTGATCCGATTGGTGGTATTATGCTCCTTGCTTGATTAAGTTCAAATGTTGAGGGATTCATCCATATTGTGTTCGATCGAAATAGAGGATTTTATTATTTTTGATTAATAGTGGGTTAGATATTTTTATCATTTCGCTTCCTTATAGACACTAAATTTAGCTTTTATTTATATGTATTTACAGAAATAAATTTTTTGGCTTCCCTTTTGTTTTTATTCTATCATTTACAACTATTTTGGTTTAGGTAATAAAAAATATGATTTATTTTTTTTCTTTTGTTTTGTGCCTAAAATGACTTATTTAATTCTTAATAAATGATAATGACTGATTTGATCTCGTTATGATTTTTATTTTTTAAGGATTATATTTAGTTGTGTCATTTTGTAAATATATTATTTATTTATTTATTTTGGTTTGCGGTGATGATGAGTTGAGGATAGAAACATGATTTTTTCTATTATATATTGTCCAATTTCATTTATTCCTTTTTTAAGAGTTGTTATTTTCGTCTTTCATTTGAATAATTAGACACATTTTTTTATCTTTCTTAGTTTTTAAATAATTCTGAATATATTTGTTTTCGATCAAGTCGGTTGACAGTTGCAAGTCTAAATGAAAAAAGGACGAGTAGAATTTTTTTTAAACAATGTTAATGACCTATTTTTTTCGCCTAGGGCCTTAAATAGGCTTGAGCCGGCCCTGTCTGGGATTTTCTGCTTAGTGCATCTGCTACCACATTAGCTTTTCCTGGACGATAGCTAATAGTACAGTCATAGTCCTTCAGAAATTTCATCCATCTTCGATCTTTGACAAAGATTCAGCTTTTTTTGAGTGAATAGATACTTGAGACTATTGTGATCCATGAAAATCTTAAACGTGACACCGTACAGAGGATGTCTCCATATTTTCAGGGCAAAAATAATGGTACGTTACAAGCTCTATGCCATGAACTGGATAGTTCTTCTCATGCTCCTTCAATTGACGAAAAGCATAAGAGACTACCCGTCCATGCTGCATCAAAACTGCACCCAAACCCTGATGTGATGCGTCAGTATATAGTACGAAACCATCTTCTCCAGAAGGTAACACCAAAATAGGCGCAGACACCAATTGTCGCTTTAGCTCCTGAAAACTGGTTTCACAAGCCTCTGTCCAAATAAATTTCATGCTCTTTCTGGTCAGACGTGTCAACGGTGTAGCAATGCTAGAAAACCCCTTAACAAATCGTCGATAATAACCAGCCAGTCCCAGAAAATTGCGCACCTCCTAAACTGACTTTGGTTGCTCCCAACTGGTGACAACCTTGATCTTCTGGGGATCTATGAAAATACTTCTACTGTAAACCACATGATCGAGAAAGCCCACAGAAGACAACCAGAAAGCATATTTGCTAAACTTCACATACAACTGCTCTCGTCGGAGCGTTTCCAGGACGATGCGAAGATGACGCGCATGTTCCTCCTTAGAACGAGAGTAAACCAAGATGTCATCAAAAAAGACTATGACGAACTGATCTAGATATTGTTGGAGCATTGGTAAGACCAAATGACATCACCAAAAACTTGTAATGTCCGTACCGGCTGCGGAAAGCTGTATTCTGGATATCTAAATCTCTGATCCTCAGCTGGTGATATCCTGACCTCAGATCAATCTTGGAATACACTGATGTATCCCTTAGCTGATCAAACAAGTCTTCAATACGAGACATGGGGTATTTGTTCTTGATGGTCATTGAATTCAACTGCCTGTAATTGATACATAACCTCATAGAACCATCCTTCTTCTTTATGAACAAAACTGGCGAACCCTATAGAGATACACTATGATGGATAAATCCCCTTTCAAGCAACTCCTGAAGTTGGACCTTTAGCTCATCCAACTCCTTAGGCGCCATACGATACGGAGCCTTTGATGCCGATATTGTCCCCGGAATCAACTTGATCATGAACTCGACTTGCCTTCTAGGAGGCAAACCAGGAAGCTGTTAGTAGGAGCCCTAGAGCCAATTATGTGATGATTGACTAGAGACTTTTTGTATCATATTCTATCATTAATAAAGGCATGTTTGGTTATTATACTTACTTTATACTTGTGTCAAATAACTAAGTATAATAATATCCTTGGGTAGTAGGTTCTTATCTATATCATATCGATTGGTTGAATCGATAGTGAGATAATGTAGAGAACACTACACTAAATCATTCTTAGTCAAGCATTAATATTCAAGGACAATATTAATGCATGGAGACTAGCATGTAGGTCAATTGATGACTTGAGCTCACAAGTCATTGATATGTGATATCAAGTTGACACATGGGTATACATTAGAGAATGTGTACTGAATTGACCCGTCATGAGAAACTTTCATAGATTGTCATATGAGTGTCATAAACTTTTTCATGTGACTATTAGTATGAATAGTCTTTAGACCTGAAGTCACTACGGTTCCCTACATGAGGAGTTATATACTTTTGTATCGTCAAACGTCACCCGTAACAGGGTGGACTATAATGGTGATCACTGGGTATGTAATGAATTATGCGGAGGGATGTGAGTGATGTAGATGAGATCTATCCCTCCCATATGACGGGAGTGATATCTGTGGGCCCCTATATCCAGTAGGGCTGCTAAAATGCATGATCATGCTCAAATGAGTCAATATGAGATATTGAGCTAATTTGTTTGAGTGAGTCTACTTGGGGATCAAGAAACATAAAGATTGATCGAGGATGACATAGTCTATGCCTCATTGGTCAATCTAGCTATCGAGGATAGAAGGACAATGTCATACATTGTCATAGTCACAGAGGTTAAATCGAATCTCGACTTTCTTGTTACTTGGGTAGCAATGATGCATTGCTAGATGCCGTTCTTTGCTTATGTGTCTAAAGCGGTTTAGACACATTGCCAACGTTACAAGAACCTATTGGGTCACACACTAAGGACACGATGCTTCGGAGATTAATTGATCTTAGTTTGACTAAGATTTGATCCAAATTGGATTGATTGAGTTAAACTCAAGTGAATCCAACTGGATTATGGGATTGAGGTCTAATTTGAGTTAGACTCATTTAGATTAGACTCAACCACATTTGGATGAGATATTAATTAATTAAAATGTTTAATAAATTAATAAATAGAGGAGGATGAAAAGATTCTCTTCATTGAATGGAGAGAAGTTGAAGAGTCACATGAGAAGATGTGTTCTTTATTGACTTTAATTAATGAAGGGAAGCTAAAGGGACAAAAAAACTCTTCATATTCATGGGATGAGTAGAAAAAAGTTTTCTTATCATTTGGATGAGACTAAGTCATCTTTCCTTCCTCTCTTCCTCCTCTTCTCTCTCTTGGCCGAAACCCTTTCTTTGGGTTCTTGGTGGTTTTGTGAACTACCTCAAGTTGCTAGCACAACTAAGGTAGTTCTTCTCCGAAGTTGAGAGATCGTGTTCGTGTGGATACGCATAGAGGCACGGACACTTGAACGTGCAAGAGATCTGGCGTAGCTTGGACGAGCGGCATAAACGCAAGAGCACGCTTCAAAGGTATACACATAGATAGCTCTATTAGCAAGATAAATTACGTACGAGTTTTTTTTTCGCATGGATTGCTCGAGGGATCTTGTTTCCGCTGCGTTTTTGTGTTTATGTCGCCAGGAGATCCCTACAGAAGCTTCTCTAGAAATACGTCCGAAAATTCTCGGACCATTGGAACATTCGAGAGTTGAGGGCTACTGCTGTTGCCTTTGATTAGTACCTGTGTGGTTGACTAGTACATGTTGTTATCGACTAGTATCCTATTGTGGTTTGCCAGTGAAATTTGAGGATCAAATTTTTGTTAGCGGGGGACCAAATTTTTGTTAGTATAAATGTCCCAACTTTTCTGCCGTACAGAAGAGATGCTGTCCGATTTCCGAATAAGCATGGGCCTCTGGAGGTGTGACAAAAATAATATACATTTTTCCCATTGAAAGGGAGAGAGGGAGGAAGAGGGCAAATGGAACTAACGAAGACACAAAGGCCAGTTTTTTTGCTACAATATGATATACCATGAAGAAATTCATTGTATCATAATCCAATGTGATACAAATAATTAATCAACATCATATTTCATGCATCTTTAACTCATACAAGCTTCCACTTTAATGTTAGGAAAAACAAGAAACACAATCGATAAGGGAGCCACTTCGATCGGTGACTCAACTGGAACATTCAAAGGTTTCAATGGCGGAAGGTCTCCCTCTTCGGTGAGCTCTAACGGCGTACCATTCAACAACATGGTTTGGCTTAAATAATTGTCGTCTTTTGCTGTGAGGTGATATTCTTTTCTATGCTTTAACGTTTTGTAACTATCGTCAAGGATAGTCACATTGAACTTGGTTGAGTTGCTTAAGTTGATCAACAACATAGAGATGCCGGACCTTTTCTTCCTGCAATGGCCATAAGCTCTCATGTATGGCGAACCACTAACTTGGATATCGAGAACTCCCTTCCCCATTAGCCGATGCCACAGCAGAGCACTAGTATGAAAAATGAAGACAAGTCATTAACCATTAATTTGTCATAAATTTTCAACTTAAATTAGCTAGGGACATTAATTAATTCCTATAAAGTTACGTTGCATTTCAGTGTGATTTTCTAATCTCACCTATAGTAATCAGGATTTGGTACCAAAGTGTTCAAATCAAGAAGGCCGTAATTCCCTCCGATTAAAGTTTGCCGACAATAAACCTTGGTGTTGTATTTTGAAGCCATGCCGAGTTGATCGAGGTACCTAAATACACAGTAGTTGTGAGTGCAAGTAATTAATTAATTTTGAAATAGGATTTGAGAATAAATTAAACCAACCAAAAACTGTTTAGGAATTTGTTCGACACAACACGATTGCCGCTGTTGTATGAGCCTCCAGCTTCACCCACCCAAGCCGATGACCACGGTCCATTCGTCTCTATAGTGTGTTGGAGAGATCTAAAGGTACCCATCATAGTACTACTTAAGTATTCAGGATCCATAATCTTAGCTTGTATGTGAGCATCATCACCTGTATAAATAGATCGAGGTTACCAAGACAAATTACGTACATTAGTTAATAATTGACATCGACTAAGGTCATCGAATATATGAAGTTAATTTATCGACAAAATTAATTAAAAGAATTACATTAATTCTACATTAATTTCTAAACTCACCTCCACCTAGATTGTAAATATGATGTGTCATGGCATCAAGAGTTCCTGGACCTGAGTCTTGCAGGAGTTGAGCATACCATTGTTGATCGAAGAAGCCACCCGGAGCAGCTAGTAATGGTTGTCGATGCGAATCATTGTACAACTCCTTTAGCATAGCTTTAAGCACCATCAAATCTTGGGCATATTGCTCGGCATCTACACTAGCTCCCACTCCCTGCCCACTCAACTCGTTACCTGATACAAATTAACGAGTCTAATTAGTGGCTAGCTATTCTTCTTCTTCTCGATAATTAAGATGCTATGAGTGTAAAATATCGACATACCAAATTCCCATGTATCGACATTGTATCCTTTTGATATGGAGTAGTTGATGAAGTCTCGGGCATTGCTGGAGTTCCATGCTCCAGCCCACTTATTAATTTGTATGTGATTCCTCCCATATAGGGCATTTAGACCAAATACAATAACAGCTCTGAAATTAAAAATCATAATAAATATTTTATTGTCGAAATTGGGATGCTCCATGCACTCTCGCTAGCTAGTTAGAGGATGAAATATATATAGATTGGACTAATGTTTCACATATATAAACTTAACACGATATATAAAACCTTCAATTATATATACAACTATAATTTTCTTTGCAATGAACTTACTTCGTCTTTTGAAATAGATGGTTTAGCTCATCCCACCTTGTCATGCTCAAACAAGCTTCAGAAAAATCAAATAAATCGCCAACCCTCTTGGAAAAGGGAAGGCATGGTTGCTCCAAATTTTGCACTCCATACACAACTTTATCTTGTAGTGTGCCTCCGAGTCTTACTCGCAAAGGATTGAATGCTTGTAATTTCAAAGAAAAGAACATTAATGGTTACGATGATGCAGCTCTAATATTTATTCTTTTCAATTTGTCTCGCGTCTTAATTTGGGTTGGCGTTTAATATTTGACATTTCAATTAGTCATTTAAGGTTTCAATTTACTACTAAAAATTTTAAAAGAATAAAGATGCAAATTGAACTAAAATAAAAATGATTACCTTGAATGGCTTTGGCAAGAAATGGATGACTCAAGTTCTAAAGAAAAATATTAATCGAATCAAAATAGTTATTATATATACTTGTCGACAAATATAAAACTAAAATAATATCTTGCAACTCACTAGGTTCAGGATTGAAGATTCTCCCCATGGACATTGATCGTAATTACACTTCTCAGGAGGCCACCAATCAAGAGTTGCACAAATAAATGTATCGCTAGTTTCGCCCACTAAATTAGATCCATTCACTGTGATCATTACACCGGTAAGTTCTTGAGATAAAGTTGGAACAATGAAAATGAGAAAGAATATTGGCAAGAAAAGACGTTGATTAATCATCTTAATTTGAACAAATAGAAGAGCACAACGAAAAGAAAATAATTAACGACTCCCTAAACCATTCACAAAGGAAAGAAAATGCTAATGTGCCTAATGGGGCCTAATGATATATCCAATCAGCTCAAAGTGACGTGATTTTATAACAAGGAATTGGCTAAATAATGTCCTAAAAATTTGGCAGTTCTCATCTAATTTTAGTAACAAATCTAATTAGTTTGCCTTTTCAATCCAATCTCCCATATTTATCTATTGCCTTTAAAAGGGTTTCTATTAGTTCATCTTATTTGGCTCACTACTTAATTAAATAGGTCACTGAATTGAGAATTTAAAAAAAAATATTTATAAATCCTAATTTTATCTTCAATTCAATATATCATTTTTTTAAAAAATTGCCTTCCAAATCCAAACATCTGTCTTTATTAGATTTGTTAAATGCTGAATTTTTAGGGGTAATTTGAAAATTAAGGGCCTAGTTGAAATTATTCAAACATAGAGGACCTTTTTGCAAGATGCCAAAAATCATTATAAACCCTAACACCCCGTTTGGAATGTTTTTAAGCAATGGAATTAAATTAAATTTCATCAAGAATTGAATTCCAGCGGGAATTGAATTCAATTGTTATGTTTAGAATGAGTCGGTAAACAAAAGAATTCAATTCAATTCTTTTGTTTGGAATGAGTCTAAAATTAAATGAATTTGATTGCTTTTACTATTTTACCTTTCATTGATATGTTAGGAATCAAACATTATATTTATGTGAGATTATTTTAGTATTTTTATTTATTGGAATTAAATTCCTACACCAAATCACACATATTTGGATCTGATTTCAATTTCTTAGTTTTGTTGGATTTCAATTCCCATTAGAATTCAATTCCTTCACTTAAGTTGCTTCCTAATCATAAATTTCAATTCAACTCCTTGATGTAATTGAATTCCATGGATTTCCAAACAGAGTAAACTCCTCCAATAATTCATCCCTCTTCCCCGCTTTCTTTTCCCCCGACTGCAACACCCGACGCCGAAAAACCGCCGTCAACCTTTGGCGGTTCCCCTCCACGCGAAGCCGTCGCTGACTTTTCCTTCCTCCTTCTTCTATTTCCCCTCTCCTTGAGCGTCTACAACCATTTCCTCCCCGTGCGAGCATATGGATTCGCTTGGTTTGTCCTCACCGTGAGTTATTTGGTTTCGCTTTGTGTTGGTTCTGTTGAGGAGCTTGAGGGTTGATTCCAATGCTTGTATCATGAGATACTTTTAGCATAGGGATTAATGTGAGAATTAACTCACTGTGAGAATTGTTAGAATGTGAAGTTGAATTGGTATTCTTAACTTTACATGCGTGATGTGAACTCCCTTGATGTTCTACTTTGGAGTTTGAGAATGTACCTTGTTTAGGAGTTTAGTGGATTGTTTCCTTTGGCACACATGCCGCAGGATGAGTGGGATCGGGGGTTTAAGTTTAGACTAAGCCTAAACTTGAACCCAAATTCGATAGCTTAAGCTAATCATTTAATTAGGTTTAATTAAACAAGCATAATAATTAGAATTATTTCTAATACGGTGTAGCATTTAATTTAGTTAATTACTTTTGTGTAAATAGCTAAATATGCCCTATGATACAAGACATTGAGTTGGTTTTATCGTTGCAGTTTATTCTAGATGGGGGGTTCTCTTCGTTACGAGCATCTATTCGGAGGCGGGTACTTTTGACTCTATCTCTATAGATATTATCATTTTGTATGCATGGTTATTTATGTATAGCAGTAAATTATGTCTTTATCTGCCTCTTGATTTCTTGCTTGATAATTACTGCTTGTTCTTTGAGATTGCTCATCGTTTATTTCTATACGGTCTCAATACTTGTTATTCTCGCTCTGTAGAATAGACATGTATGCATATGGGCTTAGGAGTATTGATATATCAACTCATACTCTGTATTTGGTCGATCACTAGCTATACATTGCATGTACACCTAGTGGTTTATTTCGTAGCTCTCGATTTGTGTTTTAGATTCATAGTTCTTGGTAGGACTACTAGGTGGGTGTTTCATGTGTAGTGTGATACACTATCCTTGCACGGTTACATAACTGGTGACCCTTGACTCAGTTGTGATTGAGACAGGTCGTCAGTCATATAGGACCTGACCACACGATCACTCAGGGGATAGTGATTATCACGGTGAGGTCAGTTTTACTCCGTTCTACTCCGCTCATCCACTCATGGTGTCACGCCCCGAGGGGTTGCATGTTCGACGAAAATCGGACAGCACCTCCCCTATACGGCGGACAATCTCAAACCAATACATACATAATATGACCTCTATGGCCTCCACACATAAATATGATCAACTATGACATAAATAAATGAATAAATACCCATCAATATCATCAAAAGCATGTACCAACGCCTATACTGTAAAAACAAACTCCAAATTTGCCTTTTGGGCAGACCGACGATGCAAAATATAGAAAAGTACCAAAACACTGAATGACACATATACCAACGTATCTAACATGAGAATAACAATTCAACCATAACTGAAAGAAAATAATAATAAAATAAAGACACTACGCTATCACCGGGACTGGGACTGGCTACTGGGCTCTCCTGGCGGCGTCATTCTGAAAAGCAAAAACAAGCAAACGATTATGAGTTCAGGGGCACTCCGCAGGTATATAACATATAGATATGTATGGTGATAAAATGATTATACAAAAACAGTATGGAAACACACTGATACAGTCTCAAAAGAAAAATTAGGATACATGCTCGATACACTACATGCAAATATACATATTCATACCTACCCCCTGGGCTGTGTAGGTCATAAGTCCCTAAACTTGAATGGTCGCCAGACCATAAACAAAGTACATCACTCCTGTATGTATATGTCATCCAAATGCAGCAAGCATAGCTCAAACAAGTGCAGCAAACACAAACAATGCAAATATGCAATCGTGCACATGATGCAATGACATGGTCACCCCTGACGCTAGTCAGCCACCGTCACCAGTCATGGGTGAGGTCTAGTGGGTTATGACAACTATACGCACTCTACCTTCACTGCTCCTGAGTGACCGAGTGGACAGGATGCAGACGGAGGTCACACCCGTCCTACCTCAAATTATATGAGGGAGCACCGCTCTCATCTCCTTATATCACGGGAAAGAGGAGGGATCTCTATCTGCTACCACGCTGCGGAACTACTACCCATGAGCGACCGAGCGGAGCTTTAACAGGGCAACTGCACACACCCTCCTGATTGTACCACTAACCCATGACTGACAGTGTGTGTAGATCCTGAGATGACTAACAATCTGTCTCAACCACAAGGGAGCCTAGAGATCGTCAGTTATGCAATAATGCAAAGATGATACATGATGCTCACACTCATCAAATAACCTCAAATAATATGCATTGGTCCAAATCATAAATCATGGTATACCAATAACCTACTAGGCATGCAAAAATGCTAGGTATCGACAAACATGTCTACTATCCAGAATTAGAATATCAAACATAGAGACTGTATGGAAAACAAATTTGAGCATGTCAAAAGCTAAGCAATAAGTGCCAAGCAGGATAACCAAGAGACAGATAAAGGTAAATCCTACTACTATCCATGCAGGGAATCATACATAGAAATCTAAAATATATACAGAGATAAGTCAGAAGGTATCCGCCTCATAAATATCGTGTAATATTTGAGAGAACCTCCCGCCCAGATAATCCATGTCCAATCAGGATCCTGTAATACAAGACATAAGTTTAGCTATTATAATTTATGATACTTAGCTAAACGAACTATCCTAATTATCTCATTACATTTAATTAACTATAATCATAATTAAATGCTTAACTCGAATTATTCCAAATTACCAACCGCCTCCCCCCCCCCAAAAAACAAACAAAGGACGATCATAGGACCCCTCAAGTAGAAAGTCTATCCATTTAACGTCCGATCCTCGACCAACCAGGTCTTCTTACCTCTCGATCTACCCAACCTACTAGGACTTCATGCCTAGCCGCAACTAGGACTTCCTGGTGTCTGGTTCTTTTGATCCGGATATGGGAGTCCCCACTTCCTTTGTTCGAGGTCCACATAGTTAAATTAGATTATAACTATTGTGCATAGTCGGCGGTTAAACCTTCTGGCAGTCCAGACTTTGATACCGATTGATATGACCGAAAGAATTTATATATCTCCACAATGACATAATATTATCCACTTTGGGCCCATAGTTTTATTTTTGTGTTGTACCCAAAATGTCTTGTACCAATGGAAATATCTTTCCTTTATAAACTCATGATATTTCTCATGTGTTTTCAATATAGACCTTTGTTTGCAATCTTGCAACCTAACAGTTCCATCGGAAATGCTATTTGCCAATGGAACTTCGTCAGCAAATTCCGTCGGAAACACTATTTTTATTTTTTATTTTTTGTGTTTGCAACAAATCCATTTTCATAGCAAATTTGTGATGAAAATTAATTTTCGTCGTAAATTTGTGTTTGGAAATTCTATGTGAATTGTGCGACAAATTTTGTTTTTGTCACAAAATTATAATGAATTTGGCGACAAAAAAAAGACTGGCGCAGAATTTGCTACGAATTTGCATTATTTCATCGTAGAATTTGGCGTCGACTTATTCGTGATAAGGCAACATCATTTTGGAACTATGTTTTACTTTGGAGTTGATTCATACAAATGTGGTGCTATTTTGATCCAAACTGAGTCAAAACACTTTGAAGCTGTCTTACGAGTTGTTTTGACCAACTTTGGTCAAAACTCTCCACCTTGGAGTTGCTTGATAGCGTTGTTTTGATAAATTTTAAAAGAGAGGCGTGTTTTTGATAATATGGATAAATGATTTTTCTGCCATCTAGTTTTATTAGAATTTCTTATTTTAATGACCCACTTTAAGCATTTCCAATTAGATGACAATATTTTTTTTAAGACAAATAAAGATAGATCTTGGATTTATGTATTAGTTATTTTTTAAAAAAGACAAATAAAGATAGAGGATTAGATTTGAAAGGCATTTAGAAAAATTACAAATTGAATTGAAGATAAAATTAGAATTTCTAAGTTTTTTTTGTAAATTCGAATTTTAGTTAACTATTTAAGTAGTTTTCAATTACCAAGATATAACCAAATAAGATGAACTAATAGAAACCTTGTTAAAACAATAGATAACTATGGGAGCTTGGATTGAAAATGCAAACTTAGCATTATGTTTGTTATTTGTTAGAGACATATGAGAATTAAATGTCAAATTTAGGACATTACTTAACCAATTCCTCGATGTAAAATCAAGTCACTTAGAACTAATTGGATCATTAGGTCTCCAACCTATAATATTATCAAGGTGAATTAGTATTTTCTTTCCTTTGTGGATGCTTTAGTGAGTTCTTTCTTTTCACTAACCTCTTTTATCTTTTTCTAACTTTGTGGTTCAAAAATGATTGATCAACTTTTTTTCTTGTCCTCATCGTTCCAACTTTACCTCAAGAACTTACCATTGTAATGAGCACTGTGATTAGATGTGATTTAGTGGCTGAAATCGATGACACTTTTATTTGTGAAAGCGGAAATTGGTGGCCTTCCGAGGAGTGAAATTATGATCAATGTCCATAGAAAGAATCTTCAATCTGAACTTAGTGAGTAGCAAAACATTATTTTATTTTATATTTGTCAAATGTATAGTAACAATTTTGATTTGATGGGATTTCTTTACGAATTGAATCATTCATTTCTTATGAAAGCCATTTGAGGTCATTTTTATTTTAGTTCGATTTGCATCTTTGATTTTTTTATTCTTTTTGAACTTTTATTAGTCAATCCAAATCTCAATTGACTAATTGAAATGTCAAATATTAAACCTTAACAAAAAAGGAGACAACTTGAAAAGTCCAAATATTAGAACTCATAGTTGCATCCAAATCTCTGTCATTCCGAAACCTTTTTGTGGGTTAAGAATTTCTTGAGTCGAGTTAAATTGAACTTCTAATGGATTGGTCAATTGAAGAGGAGTAAAAGTGATTTTCACGGGTCATTTAAACGTCATTCATGTGTCGAAACAAATGAAGGCATAACAAGATTGAGAAAGGTTAATGATATGTTCTTAAATTGATTGAGGAGATTTGATTGGACTGAGTAGCCTGGTAATTTTAATCATTGCTAATGAAACCCAACAATGTTTCTCACAGTTTTGTAAAAATGTATTCCATTGCTTTATTTGAAAAACTTTATAAGTATACCATTTTATCCATCCATGATTATTTATTTATTTATTTATATAGGAAACTTTGATATTTGTTTTTATTATTGACAATTATAATAAGTTGTGAAATATATGAAAAAACATTATGAGTTATTTGCATCCCTGTTAGTTTGCCCTTCCAAAATTTAACGAATTATTTTAAAAATAAAAAGAAAAAAGAAGGAGAATGAGAATGAGATAGAATAGACAGTTCAATTTGCTCTAAGTTTACTTTTCTATCACTTCTCCATCTCCCTATTTCTTCAAGAGTTCAATTTGCCTCCCCACTCGCAACCAAACTCGAGTTGCTCATGCAACTGCAGCTCGCAGAGGAAACGGGAGGCGACAATGTAGGCGTGGAGATAGGAGATGACGATGAAGATTAAAAGCTCATTAGTAGCTCCAGCATAAGCAATTAGAATGCGACAGAGGAGTTGACGATGAAGTTGGGAAGCTCGAAGTTAGTTGCTAGCACAAGCAATTCGGGTGAAAACAGGAGTTGACAATGGCAATCTCAACGGCACAAGATTGGGAGAAATTTCCATCAGATGATTAGATTGATGGAGATCAAGACAGGACAAGAATTTTGATTAATATTCTCACACTGAATACTAAGTGAAAGTTTTGCTGCGTGATAATAACAATATTAAACAAAACCAATAACGTGAAACTTGGAAGAAAAATTTCTCCCTGCACATCAAGTTCTTAGATGGAAAAAGTATACAAATTATATACATGGAGCCAAAACCAAATTAGAAAAATCAATTTATGGAGAACCAACATGAGAGTCCTAGAGCACCTACCAACCAGTGGCAGCATGATAGGAAAGCACATAAATCATAATAGGTCATACATGATTATAATACATGAGCATTTTGGCGTTAACATTTTATTTTTTATCGACAATAATAAACTATAATGTTCTACACGAGCATAAATCAACATTATTTCACAATTGAGATGCCAACAAGGAATAGCCAATATTCAAGTGGAGCAGCTGCGCACATTTTAAAAACTGAATGGGTAGAACGATCTCAACAGTAGTATTTTGCTGTCATGATTCACACAATTTGCGTAAAAATTCCGACTGTTCTACAACCGAACAAAAGTACATGCTGCAGCACACTAATAGCACGTTGTTTCCCATGTATAAAATAGATCCTGATGCTCTACTTGAAACATACGGAAAGACAAATCGCTTCACCTCTTCAATCCTGGGTTCGAGCATTAATTAAAGCTGACTGCTTATCCGTCTGGAAAGTAGAGGTATGTTGCAATTTCTTGACTCTTCCTGTGTGGCGAAAAATGTCATCTACTAGATAATTATGTCAAAATTATGACTTCATCTACTCAACAACGACCGTAACAATAGATATTCTAGCCATTAGGAACACCCTTTGACAAGGAACTATTGGGTGGTATTGATGGAGAATCCTCTCCGCTAGACTGTCTAGTTTCAGCTTCAGCCAGATGATTAATAACTAGAGATTTTGAAGAGACTTTTACAGGTAGTTTGTCCACTTCATTTGAACCACTCTGCGCATTGTTATCACTGCAGGATGCAGTTGCAGAAGAAACAGCAGCCTTACCATCATTTACACGTATATCCAGCTTCTGTTTCTTTGTTGGCTCGGACTTCCTGTCTTTGTTCTCGTGCAGGTTGGCAGGCCTACGCTTGATCTTCGGAAATGTCACAACATCATCCTCCGTAGAAGTATCAGATTTTTTTGGTGGTGGATTATAGTCCTCATCATCATCATCATAGTCAACAAGTCCAACAGATCCAGGCCTGAGATACAAGAAAGCTCATTTATGGTGCCCAAACACTATTAATCTGTTTTTAAAAGAAATTGCATGATGTTATGCCACAACAAGAAAAGAAAAAGGATAGGTAAGTAACAATTCTTTCAATTCCCATGAAATAAAATCCAGGAATTTTGAGAATCTGAACTTTTTCAAATTTTGCTATCTAAAGCACCTGGTAAAGTATCTTCCCGCCATTAGTACTCTGATAAGTAATAGAAGATTGAACCATGCCAGTTCAAGAACAAGTTTAAACATTGAAAGTGGGAATTAAAATGTATCTGGACACCTGAAAGATGAGTGATCCTTGATTCCATTTGGCATCTTTGCTCGTGCATGCTGGTTTCTTGATTGAGAAAACCCAGCAGCTGAGTCCTCTTCATCGCTGAAATATACACCAATATTATCCTTGTCACAGATAAAAGTTGATATTGAATAAGCAGTACCCTTACAACGAACCTGTCCTCATTGAAGTAATCTTCCTCCTCCTTTTCAAGAGCTCGTTGCTCAGTCTGACTTCTAGGTTCCATGCTGGTAGCAGCATTCTTAGTCTCTGGATTCTCCAGCAGCTGTCGCACAATAAGGCAGGCATTAACTAATGCAACAAGTAGAAGTAATGGCCAAACATTTAAAGTACATTAATTGCTTCCTTATGTTAGTTGATATGATAACTTAAATAATGCACCAAAATACAAGGATGGAAAAAGAATCACGCCTGCTCTTGTTTGATCTTTAGGGCTTGGATGGTCCCCAGGTGTCGAAATTTCATCAGCTTATCCCAAAAACAATCAACTATGTGCAAGACAAGAACCTTTACATTCTCCTACACATGTTTACTAGAACTGTGAGAAAAATTTTCAAAAGAAAATATAGTCAAAATAAATAGTAAGGAAATAAACCAAGAGGTAGATTACCCTTCGGATATACTCAAGAAGTTCCAGTACACCAGAATGTAACATATTGTAGCGATCACCATTCTCGATAAATGCCTCAATCACTGGTTTCAAAATATTATTTCTTGCAATATGGCGAAGAAGATGCTCATCCTGCAAGAAGCCCATATTTTTTACATTATTTGCACACTATTAAAGTGAAAATAGTTGTAGGATGATACAACAGTGAGTTAAGTATGCATTCCAAGGTTGGCAGACTCAATGAATCCCAATATGGATTGGCTGAGTTGGATTAGCAATAGCCAATACAATCTTTAATGGTTGCTTGGATGCCCCCAGGGTGTAGCATAGGTGGTGGGCATAATGGTCAGGGGTCTATCCCCAAGAGGTCATGGCCTGCATTTTCAGCCCCGCCATGCGCCTGTTATCTATGTACCTGCATGAACCTCCCTCCATATCCGTGGGGCCGGCTCTAGGGGTTGTTGAGGTAGCGGATCTACCTTTTTGAATGGTTTCTTGGATTGTAGGTATGGTGAAATTCCAATTTTAAAAAATCCATTGTATATCGAAAGAAAATGATGGATGTGGTAGCTGCAACTCCGTCAGAAGCTTTGGCAGGTGAAGTTTAGATCTAAAGAGGGAAGAGGAGCTCAGCTCTAATCATCCCATCATCAATGGGAGGAACGTCTATGGCATTGATTGGAAAGGAGAGGACTCTGAAAGCAGGGTGCATGGTCTCAAGCAAGGAGTGAGGTGTGGTATCAAGTAATTAACTTTCCTGAATCACTATACATCAGGCATGGGCTATGAATAATAATAATAATAGCCTAGATAATGCATCAGCTAATTGGTTGTCCTTGCCGTCAATGTGCTCGAAATGCACAGGTATAATGTGATGAAAATAATGATAGTAACAATAATCATAATGTGGTTTACTATTTTTTTTTTAATTCAATTGGAGTTAATTTGGAATCTGACTGGAGTGAGATTATGTGCGGACCGATTGAATTTTGCCTTGGGCTCAAATCGGATTTAATTGGAGGTTATATGGCTAAACTGGGTTCGATTAAGTTGAACTGAACCAGATGAATTTAGTTGCCTTCATCTATTATGGATATAATTTTTGGTATCAAAATCCCTCCATGTCCCTTGTTCTCTGGCATGTGATTTGTCCTCCCCGTAGCATCTTGTAGGCCTTCTCTCAATATCACCCACAAGCTCTCCCTCCCCATCTCCAAATCTTGCACACAAACATTGTGTATGTCATTAGCCACTTCACCTGCATACAGCACACCATTGCCACACACCTTGAGCCTATAATTTGCATCATCGTTCTCATCACTCACCCTTGAAGCCCCTGGTTGTTATCTCTTGCCTTGCTCACAGCATCAACCGCAACATTGCCCTTATCGTTGCCACTACTCATCCTGAGCAGATGCACAATGTCCCTTATGTTGTCATTACCACTGCCCACAAGTTTCCTCTCTGTCAGTAGATGATATTTCCTCCTCTCTTCCTTGGAAAATGCAGCAACATGTTCTGGCTTTCTCCTTTCGTTTCTTTCTCAGTTGTAACAGTTGAATCCTTGTTTTCAGCATAGGCAGTCCAGTATTCAATAGCAGCATTGACTTTTTCTTACTGCCCTTCTTCAGCATCTGTGAAATTGTGTCCATAGATATAGGAACTTGCACCCTTTCATGCAAGATCTTGTTTTCTTTGTAGTAATATGAAACTTTTTCATGTATCAACATTGTAGTATGCTGTATTTCTCTGTTGTTCATTTCTAGCAGCCCTCATGGTGATTGAATATCAACTCTAGCAGCAAGAGGGTATCCATCGTCCACCATAATGTTCTATTTCTTGATTTTCTGATTAATCACAATAGAGGTAGTCTCTTCGCCTCTTTTTGCCAAGTCAAAGTCAGCCATGATAAGTATACCTAGCCTTACAAGAATTCTTGATGACTAGCCTGTAACTCTGTTGCTTACTAATTGCTTGTATATTCCTCATGGACTCTTAGTTGTTTCATTGGATATGCATCGTGCTAGAGACTCTTAGTTGAATTAAAAATGTGTTTTTTTTCTTATTTTTCAAGTAAATGCATGTAGAGATGAATTAATATAAACTTTGCTCCTATAATCTTTACTACTTATCTTGTTTACTTATGAAATATGATTACAAAATTAGATAAAAATTTTAGAGAAACAAATTATTAAAAAAAAGCAAATATTCATTGAATGCATTTCACGTGTGCCAAAGCATATTCCCTAGAAGGAATGTGTGAATTATCTGACAATCTGTGATTTAATGACCTAAAACAGTGAAGCAGAAGATTAAACCCAACTTAATAATTAATACAGAAGCAATTCCTTTGTTATTGTTAGTATGCAATGTTTGTTGTACTTGCAAATAATCAGCCAATACTATAAAAGCTTGTTGCAAAGCATATAGAGGACGACTATCAGGAGATAATATGTATTTTGACTATAAGAACAGTGCAAGATTACCAATAATACAAAACTCAAAAACTCACATTACAGGAAACAATAGTACGCATGAAGCGAACAGCAGACACAACCAGAAACTTCTCCCTTCTGCGTGTAAGACACAAGACTTTCTCTATCGCATTATTCACAAGAAAACCACCCCTGCGTAAACGAAGCAAACCAAATTTCTCCATGGAATAATAGGAAGTAGCAGGCAAATTAACAATCTAATAACTGGATCACATCCTCACCTTATTCTACAAGGATGATGAATCACACAGAAGCATAGAAGTTCACAAATGTTAGCTAAAATTTCTGGCTTAGTTGCTGTAATAGATGCAGGTCGGTTGGTGATTGAACACGAACTGTTTTGTGGAGGACAAGATGATGCTATGACATCCAATAACAGAGGCAAATGCTTTTCGTAGAAGATGTCTACAATTGCATCTCTCTTCAGCAAACATGGAAAGAATCAGAAATTAATAACATTAAAAATAATTGGAATACAAAAAATGTTTCTCTGAAAGCTAATAACTTAGGGAAACTTTTCCAAATCCAATACCTGGAAAATATTAGCAAATACAATAAAGTAAACACAAAATGCATGCTTCAAATCACACAGATCGTCTAGTTAACTTAGAAAGAATTCTATTTAGTATCCATCATGATTCATGAACTTTTTACAACTGAGGAGTTAACATTGCATTTATTCCTTTCATATGTTACTAGAAATACTATCTTGTGAGGATCAACCATTCCAGTTTTTCAGGGGAAAAAACTTTGAATAGATTCATGACATTAATCATGCGTCAGATCATGGACTGTCAAACAATTTGGAAGTAGAAAATAGATAAACAAGAAAAAAAAACCCAGTAAACATGTCTCTCATCAACATACCTGTGAACCTGAGGTACCACCATATGAGTCAATCAATATTCGAACAATTTCAAGAAACTGGCAATGCATCTCCTCTCCAAAGTCTGTAATTATGCCTTTAACCTGGAAAATTTTGATCTGAAATTCTATTTTTGCATAATATGCACCATACAATTATGATTAAGAGTGAAACAAATACGACAAGCCAAAATCAACCAATTTCAAAGCTATAAATATAATATACTGGTACGAAGACAACTTGAAATTCCAATTAAATCCAAGTGATATTATAATCTAACTAGATCTACAGATGAAATAAACACTATAAATGGTTACAACTACTCTTGTTGATAGACCTTTAACTTATCTGACATGGAAGATCATAAATTTAAATAAGAAAATTAATTAAGTAATATGGATGTTAGGTGTATTGTCGAATGAGAGACAATGCATGTAAAACTAGATTAAGGAATCTTTAATTATCTATTTGGTGAAAACACATGAGAGATGAAAAACTGGAGGGAAAACAACCACTCATATCCTCTTTTGTTCTTCCCAAATGAGATGGAAGACAAAATATTAGAGTATCCTAGTCCAATAAATTCTCCATCCTTCTAGTAACAACCCACTACATAGCATATATATGTCATATGTGATATGTAAAAAAGCATATGCATCTCAGTCAGCAACCTTGGAGGGTTGCTTGCCTCAATAGCATCTCACGATAGTGGAGAATATTTAGAGAGCAAAAGCCACATTATTGATTGAAGATGAAAACAATGAGATGGTCAATTTTACAAGTCTTTAAATAATCAGGTTTCATAAGCCCCGATAATTAGACAATTTCTTAGAAATAGTAATTGTAGAAATAAGAGAACAAAACCGAGTAAAAATTTAAAAAAAAAAACTGAAAACTAGACAATGCACCGAAAAGGATCTCTTCCTTAAACATGTTGGGATAACCAAGGAACTACAACTCCAGAAATGGTTATGAGAATGTATAATGACTGATTGACAATTCCAGCAATGGTTATGATATTGTTGACATCACTAGTGTGGATAAATCTCTTCTCATTTGTATTTTTAATTCTTAGCTAAAAATGGAATATATTTAGATTACCTCTATTAATTCTTAACAATAAAACCATGGTAATGCCAACAATTTGCCTCAGCTATATGGATCTTAACAACTATTTAAATAATTAAGTTTCATGGAAGTTATTTTAAATAACCAGCCAAAAGTGGTATACAGTACATCAAATCAATGATAAACTTACAAATGCCTCTTATAGTCTCTCAATATTAGGTTTCATAGGTAACTGGATGATTACATGCTGCATATTAATCATATATTTAAGAGGACAAAAAACTTATGACGTCCTTCACGTCCCTAAAAAAGTAAAGATCTTCTAAATAATTAGCCTTTATCCAAATAAAGATATACATTTTGAAATATGAGTGATTAGTTATCAATAGGCTCACCAATTGACCAAGAATGGTGATTCCCTCTTGTTGAAGGACATAGGAACGTAGAAGATTGGCATCTTGGTTAAGAAAGAGAATAAGGATATCTGTCCTGCATTACCAACAGATAACTAAGTTAGCAATAACATACACCAGTAAAAGATAGTAACCAAAATTACACTATTTAAATTACCCAACAGAAACGAGCTTTCTATCCTGACTCTGCAACACATTTGTTATTATGTCAAACAGACCTTCAGTGGCAAGATCCCTATAAGAATAATCAATAATCAAGCTGCAGGAAACTAAAATGCATTTATATGAATATTAACATCCAGAAAAAGAATAGCAACAGAGTGGCATCTAAAAATATATAAATTAACTCATACATCAGTAACAGTTGCTTAGAAAATTATGCATCCACAGAAACAACAAATTGAGACTCATAAAAAGATGGTCTTCTGGGTTTTCCTCATAGTAGTATGCTTACAAAAATCAATTTTAAAGTTTCTAACGTTGCTGTAAATTTAAATAGTTCAAAGAAAGCTAGCGTGTATAATTACAAAACTGAGCAATTATATTTCACACAATATAAGTGCTTTTTCACTATCCAACTTCTAATAAAGCTGACATCCAGTTACACAATTCAATCAACATATGGGAGATTATATGACATGTTTCTGGGCATAGTTCCTTCATGGTTTAAGAAACCCTTGCATGCCAATAAGCACGGATGAAACATACTGTTTAGCTGACCAACCGGCATGCGGAATGGGTCAAGACAGATGCCTATCCTCGGAAATTTTCTCCATGGAGATGGAACATAATGTGTTCTGTGTTGTGCAGAAATGTCGAGGTAAAAAGCCAACATGACACATGTCAATTAGACACGAATCCATACAGATCTCCTACTCCTCCCCCGTGTCTTCTACTTCCTCACACCTTCCTGCATAGAAGATGTAAAGAGGCTCTGATGCACCAAAACCATGTCTCCTTCATTGACTCTTTTCCTTGCAGTGGATGCGGAAGGTTAACCCAAGTGTCTTCATCCTGCAGAGGAGGTAGAAAGTTAATCCTCATGCCTTCTTCATACATAAGAGGCAGAATATTCCTCAAATCTTTCCACTCCTCGCTTCTTCCAGCATAGGAGGTGAGCCGAGGCTAGAGTCTGCTATTTCTTTTCCTCCTCCAACTCTTACTCCATCTTCTTTTCATTTCCTACCTCCTTTGAATCCATTTGGCACCACATGTTGGCACCATCGGCATAACATGATATAGTATATCTGAATTTAGAATGATACATGGGTTTAGCATGATCCTTTAAACCTTGGTTCCTTGTAACTTAGAAGGTTAAATTCTTGGTCAAGCTTCAGGGTATGGAATATAATATATGGTTTAGTTAAGCCATGATAATTATGCCGTTCCAGATTCGTATTTAGCATGTAAATTAGAAGTTCTCATAACACTTTTTATCATATGATAAAAAAATCCAAATATCATCAGGCAGACTAATAACAAAGCCATATGGCAGGTGATATTTACTGCTAAAAAATAAATTGGAATGATCAAACATCTGGCTATGAGTGCATACCTAAGTAATCGCAATTGCTGAACCTGCTGCAGGCTTTTACTCAGAGAACAAAATTCATGCAAAAAGAAAACCTGGAGGATGCCAAACTTGTCAAACAATGTTTAAAGAAAACACAAAATAAACTAACACAACCATGAACCGATTCTATCTTGTGGGTAACATAGAAAACCTGTATTAAAGGGTAGCTCATAGAAAATGTGACAAGAATTTTGATTAATGGACTTCAAAATCAAAATTGTACAGATTTTCAAGTTTCTATGCACAAATATTGTCGGCCCCACGACATGATACAGGCAGAAAAATCAAAGGGCATTTTGCCCTAGCACAGTGGCCCTTTGCATAGGAGAGGTCAAGCACCCAAGGCATTTTGCACGAATTTGACTCCAAGACCTATTAGAGCAAACACCCATGCAGGGTGTGCTAATCATTCAGGCACTACCTAAAAACAAGTATCTGATTTTCATATAGTTCATGCTTCATAGAAGTGAGTCTATAATTCCAATTCTATTTTTTCAATTATGAAAAAAATACTAAGGATTGAAACCTGTGTTGAAATGGTGATATATAGAAAATGTGCCAAGATTCTTCTGCTTCATTAACTTACAAGTCCTTATTAGTTCATTTTCCAGAGCTTCTATGCACAAATTAGATGAGTTGCCAGCTCAACTGTGGGGCATAAATATTTGAATGCATCCAGGATACAACAACAACAACAACAACAAAGCCTTATCCCACTAGGTGGGGTCGGCTATATGGATCCTTTTACGCCATTGAGTTCTATCCCCTACTATATCATCATCTAGATTTAAATAAAATTTATCTTGTTTTATTGTTGCCAACCAAGTCTTTTTTGGTCTTCCTCTCCCTCTTTTAATGTGCGTATTTATCATAGTTTCACATCGTCTAACAGGGGCATTTATTGGTCTTCTAAGTACATGTCCGTACCATCTCAAACGTGTCTCCCGAAGTTTTTCTTCAATAGATGCAACTCCGACTTTCTCTCTAATACTCTCATTCCTTATTCTATCCATCCTCGTATGTCCACACATCCACCTTAACATCCTCATCTCTGCAACTTTCATCTTTTGCTCATGTGCTCGAGTCATAGCCCAACATTCAGCACCATATAACATAGCAGGTCTAACTGCCGTTTTGTAGAACTTCCCTTTAAGTTTTAGAGGTACTTTACGATCACATAAGACACCCGATGCTAATCTCCATTTCAACCATCCTGCTTGTATTCTATGTAAGACATCTCTCTCAATTCCTCCATCACTTTGCAAGAACGATCCTAAATACTTAAAGTTCTCGATTTTAGACAACTCATCATCTCCTATCTTAACAATTGTTTCACTACGTCTAGCATTGCTAAACTTAAATTCCATATATTCAGTCTTTACTCTACTAAGCCTAAAACCTTTCATTTCTAGAGTTTCCCGCCAAGATTCTAGTTTAGCATTTACTCCTTCACGTGTCTCATCTATCAAAACAATATCATCTGCAAACAACATGCACCATGGCACTGTATCTTGAATGTGCCTAGTGAGTTCATCCATGATTAGTGTAAAAAGATAGGGACTTAAAGCTGATCCTTGATGTAACCCTATCCTTATTGGAAATGCTTCAGTCAATCCACCTGAAGTCTTCACTCTAGTCGTTACATCTTCATACATATCTTTAATTAGGTCAATATATGTTACGCTAACGCCTCTCTTTTCTAGAATTCTCCATATAATTTCTCTTGGTACCCTATCATAAGCTTTTTCTAAATCAATAAATACCATGTGTAGATCTTTCTTTTGCTCCCGATATTTTTCAATTAATTGCCTAAGAAGATGTATAGCTTCTATTGTCGACCTTCCAGGCATGAACCCAAATTGATTTTCGGTTACCGTGGTCTCCTTCCTCAATCTTTTTTCTATTACTCTTTCCCAAAGTTTCATGGTATGACTCATTAATTTAATACCCCTATAGTTTGCACAATTTTGTATGTCTCCTTTGTTCTTATATAAGGGAACTAGACTACTTACCCTCCATTGATTAGGCATTTTTTTTGTTTTCAATATTAAATTAAATAATTTTGTAAGCCATTCAATACCTTTTTTCCCTAAACATTTCCATACCTCTATTGGGATATCATCCGGTCCCACGGCCTTTCCATTTTGCATCCCTTTCAAAGCTTGTTCTACTTCTGAAGTTTGAATTCTCCGATGAAAATTAAAATTTCTATACTCATTTGAAATACTTAAATTGCCTAAGTCAAGTTGGTCCCCTAAACTTTCATTAAAAAGTTGATGAAAGTAAATCTTCCACCGCTCTTTTATTTCGCTATCATTTACTAGTACTCTATCGCATTCATCTTTAATACATCTTATTTGACTAAGGTCTCTTGTTTTCCTTTCTCTTGCTTTAGCTATTTTATAAATGTCTCTTTCCCCTTCTTTTGTATCTAAATTTTGATATAATCGTTCAAAAGTTTTATTTTTTACTTCATTCACTGCTTTCTTAGCCTCTTTCTTGGCTATTGTATATTTTTTTAAGTTTTCCTCGTTCTTACAAATATATAATTCCTTATAAGCCATTCGTTTTTCTTTCACTTTCTCTTGTACTTTCTCATTCCACCACCAAGATTCCTTCCTTGGTGGTGCATGCCCCTTTGACTCACCGAGTACATCCTTAGCTACTATTTTCAACTTTGATACCATCTTATCCCATGTCGTATTAGAGTCGCTATATATTTCATCTAATGCTTGTATTCCTACCTTCTCCTTCAATATGTTTTGCTTCCCATCCTTTAACTTCCACCACTTAATTCTAGGAGTCGTGTATATTTTTCCTCTATTGATATTATAACTAAGGCGTATATCTAACACTACTAATCTATGTTGGGTAGTTAAGCTTTCTCCAGGGATAACCTTACAATCTTTACAAATCTTCCTATCTCTCTTCCTAACCATAAAATAATCAATTTGTGATTTATTATTCCCACTTTTGAATGTGATCAAGTGTTCTTCTTTTTTCTTAAAAAATGTATTAGCTAGTATAAGGTCATATGCTATCGCAAATCCAATATAGTTTTTCCTTCTTCATTTCTTGTTCCAAACCCATAACCCCCATGTACTCTCTCATATTCTTCATTTTTCGCTCCGACATGTCCATTTAGATCGCCTCCTATTAAAATCATTTCATTTGGCGGAATGTTTTGTAATACCTCATCTAAATCGCTCCAAAATCTTGATTTAGTTTCTTCATCTAATCCTACTTGAGGTGCATATATGCTAATTACGTTCACAACTTCTTTCGCCACTACTATCTTGAGAGCTATAATTCTATCCCCCTTTCTAACTACACCAACAACTTCATCTTTTAAAGAACTATCTACAAAAATACCCACTCCATTTCTTGTTTTACTCTTTCCTGTATACCATAACTTAAAACCCGAGTTCTCTATCATTTTTGCCTTCTCACCTACCCATTTTGTCTCTTGCACACACAAAATACTAATTTTTCTCCTAATCATTGTATCTACTACCTCCATTGTTTTACCAGTGAGAGTTCCTATATTCCATGTTCCAAATCTGAGACTATTACTTTTCTTATAATGTTTATTCTTAGTCCACCTATGGTGTGAGAACTCTTGCCTATTTAACACTACACCCAAGTTCTCATGGAGATGTAGCGGTCCTTGCCGAGACGTTACAGTCGGACCCTGCAACGCGAACCCTTGCATATTTAGCACTACACCCGGGTTCTGGAGATGTAGCGGTCCTTGCCGAGACGTTACAGTCGGACCCTGCAACGCGTTCCTTCCGGGGAACATCCTAGCATTAGCATAATACTTTAATGGATCCATTCATTGAGTATTTGTCATAGTTTTTTACGCTGGCTGGCAACCTAACGCAACCCTCCTCCTTTATCCGGGCTTGGGACCGGCCATGACTAGGTCGTCACAGGCGGAGTTGAATGCACCCAGGATAATTCTTGGATTTATAGTTGTTGTGAGTTACAAGGGTAGTTAGGTCTTTTCCTATGTTTCTATTTTTTGTGTCATTAGGGTTTGGAAGTTATATAAGTCTTGTAAAGGGTCTCGGTTGTTTAATGCATCAAAGTTTTACAACATGGTATCAGAGCCAAGTTTAGTAAAACCCTAAATTTCTTTTCTTTCTTTTTATTTTTCCTCTTTCTCCCACGCGACGCCGCCCGCGCCGTCATCTTCCTTCCTCCCACGCGACGCTGTCATCTTCCCTCTGCTCCTCCAAACCACGCGACGGCCTTACATCCTTCGTCGACCAAGCATCAACCTTTGGCGGGCTGATTTCCCACTGCTCAAGGTCGACGAGATCCGACCCCGTGCTCTGGCCGTTCGCACTCGCGGTTCCCCCCGACGGCTTTCTTCCCCTCGACGCGGACACGCGAGTCGCAGTGCTCTTCTCGCGCGCATGCCTCCTTGACGCGACCTCGTGGCCGCCACTCTCACCTCGAGCGCACGCGAAGCAACAGGAAGCGCTGCTGGCCTTCTTCTTCGGCCTTCTTCTTGTCACCGGACTTCCTCTTGCCGTCGGACTTCCTCTTGTCGCCGGAAGTCGTACGCCCTTGCGTCTGCGAAGAAGGAAGGCTCTGTCGTTTATCCTGCTGTTTCTTGGATTTCTTCTGCTCTTCTGTGGATTTCTTCTTGCATCTGTCGTTCGTTTTTTTCCCCTGCCATCGTCTGGAGACGGGAGATCTGCCGCCGCTCTCTTCCTGACTTTATTTCTCTCGCGATCACGCTGCGGCTTCGATAGTGGTCACGGGTTCTGGTTTTTTTTTATTTCTTCTGGCCGTGGGCTTTCTTTCTGGTTTTTTTCTAGCCGCAAGCATCAGAAGACCCTCGGCCTCTCTGCCGCTTGCTTGATTGCCACACGAGTGTCTGGCGTTTGTTCTCTATAACGCCCGACGCTCTTTTTCATCTCTTCTTGAGGGTTTGTTATGGCAGACACCTCTGGAGAAAGTTCTGGGATGTCGATAGATCCTTTGGCTTCTTCTGAACAGGTACAACCAATTTTCACAACGACAGGACCGGGAGGATCTAGTCTTCAGATAACCTCGGAAAAGTTGACCGAGAAAAATTATGCATCGTGAGCAGTTGTTGTTGAGCTTTATGTTGAAGGTCATGATAAACTTGATATTCTTCATGGTACAAAAATGAAACCAGATGAGAAAGATCCCAGTTTTCGTACTTGGAGGCGTGACAATATTCTGGTAATGACTTGGATACTCAATTCTATAAGTTCTGGCATCAAACAGGTCATTCTTGATAATAGAAGAGTTGTTGATATGTGGAGGACACTAGAGTTGATGTATGGGCACAAGCATGATTTGTTGCGTACTTATCAGATAAGTAGTCAAATTTTTAAACTTGAGCAAGGTTCTATGTCTGTTACAAATTATTTTGCTACTCTAAAAGGGATGTGAGATGAGTTTGACTACTACAGGATGGACAATTGGATTTCTACTGATGATCATCAGAGATATCTGAAGCTTCTGGAGAAGGACAGAATCATTAAGTTTCTTGATGGGCTTCATGCAGAGTCTGAAAATTTAAAAGAACAAATTATTAGTCTTGATCCTACTCCCTCTCTAGAACAAGTTTACTACAAAATTCTGAGCGAGAAAGGCAAGAGAAGGACCATGACCAACAAAGGGAATATTTCTACAACAAGCACTCCAATTGGGGAGACATCTGCTTTTTCCGGTTCTACTAACAAGTTCAAATCTGGGGGGACGAAAGGAAAAGGTGGAAAATTTTGTCGACATTGCAAGAGGACTAATCATGATTCAGATTTTTGTTGGGAGAAATATCTAGAGAAAAAACCTGAAAAATTCAAATACAGTGACAAGAAGGGGTCCAGTCGAGGGAATCTTGCTGCCCAGAAATTAGTGGATAGGGAGACTACTAATTCCTCGGTACCTTCTAATATTGAGTTGTCATCTACTGATATTGCCAATCTACAGCACCTTTTATCGCGACTTCAGACTTCATCCGCTGCCAATTCATCTCAAGCGCACACAGGTATCCGTGACCTGAAATTAAGTATTGATGCGTCAAGATCTTGTATCCCCTAGGTCATTGACTCAGGAGCTACGAATCATATGACAAATCTTGTTAATTCCTTTATTTCCTACTCTTTGTCTTCTGGGCAGGATAAAGTGACCATCGCTGATGGCACCAAAGCTACTGTGGCTAGAAAAGGTTCCATACAACTGGCAGACCACTTTATCCTATCCTCTGCACTTCAAGTCCCTTCCATTTCTCTTAATTTACTCTCTGTTAGTAGTATTACTAAACAACTACACTGCTCAGTAACCTTTTTCCCTGATCATTGTGTCTTTCAGGATCTCGAGACCAAGCAAACGATTGGGACTGGCCGTGAGGTAGGAGGTCTTTATTACTTTCATCATGGAACAAAAACTGCTCTGAAGTCTACAGCCCAGTGTTCAGAAAATAAGCATCAAGAAATCGTGTTATGGCATTCTCGTTTGGGACATTTATCTTTCCGGTCATTAAAGGTCTTATTTCCTAATCTCTTCTCTTCTGTTTCTCTTGAGTCTCTTCAATGTGAAGTTTGTCAGTTATCCAAACATTGTAGAACTCATTTTTCTAAGTCCATGAATAAAAGTTCGTCTCCATTTGACCTTGTTCATTCAGATGTGTAGGGTCCCTCTCCCGTGCCTTCTTTGGATTGCTATCGATACTTTATTTCTTTTATTGATGATTACACCCACTGTACATGGCTTTATTTGATGAGAGGCAGAGATGAAGTTCCTCGACTCATTCAACATTTTTGCAAAATGGTTGAAACTCAATTTCACACACAAGTGAAAACTCTTAGATCTGATAATGTACGGGAATACTTTGCACAATCCTTAAATACTTTTCTAAAAGATTTAGAAATTCTTCATGAGTCATCTTGTCCCTACACACCACAGCAAAATGGAGTGGCTGAGAGGAAAAAACGTCATATACTTGAAACAGCACGGGCATTATTATTCCAGCGCCATTTACCCAAATATTTCTGGGCAGATACTGTTCTTGTTGTTGCTTATATCATTAATCGTCTACCATCAAAAGGTCGCGGGTATCGATGCCCTCTCACTATTCTTCGTCCTGAAATAACATTGTTCTCCCTTACACCTCGAGTATTTTGCTCCCTCTGTTTTATTCATATTTTTTGTCTTAAATCCACTAAGCTTGATCCTCGCTCTATACGGGGAATTTTTCTAGGGTATTCCACTTGTCAGAAAGGCTACAAATGCTTTGATCCTGTTACTAGGACTAGATATGTCTTGAAAGATGTTACCTTTTTTGAGTCCGAGTCTTATTATTCTCCCCAGACTCGTCCTCAGGGGGAGAATCTTACCTCTTCCCTTGTTCCTCAAGTGGTTCCTTCTCCTATTTCACTGGATGTCATGGAAAATAAAAAAGATGATGCTCCATTACTGGGCTCGCAGGCTTCACAAAAAATTATTACTTACAAGCGACGAAGACATAAGCAAGGACCTACTACTGATCGGCTAGCTGAATAGGAAGCTCTGGCTCCTGATCCTGTATCCTCATTGGTTGAACCAATCACACCCCTAAATATGAATGAGCTGGACCTTCCAATTGCTATTAGGAAGGGGGTCAGGTCATGTACTCAACATCCTATCTCTAACTACGTTTCTTATTCTCGTTTGTCTTCTTCATATCATGCCTTTGTTTCACAGCTATCAAATCATACCATACCTTCTTCTTATTATGAAGCTGTAAGAGACTCAAGGTGGCTGGAAGCAATGAATGAAGAAGTGGAGGCTCTTAATAAGAATGGTACTTGGAAATTAGTAGATCCTCCAAAGGGGAAGAATTTGATTGGTTCTAAGCGGGTCTATGCTATCAAGTATAACTCAGAGGGTGAAGTAATCAGATATAAAGCCCGACTTGTTGCCAAGGGATTCACTCAAACATATGGGGTGGATTACTTGGAGACCTTCGCTCCGGTTGCAAAACTCAAAACAGTCAGAGTGATTCTTTCACTTGCTTCTCAATATGATTGGCCACTATTTCAGCTAGATGTGAAAAATGCTTTTTTGAATGGCAACCTTCACGAAGATGTCTACATGTTACCACCTCCTGGAATTGAAACAAAAGAAAAGGTTTGCAGGTTGATAAAAGCTTTGTATGGACTTAAACAATCACCCAGGGCATGGTTTGATAGGTTCTGCAAAGCCATAACATTGTTTGGCTTTAAACAAGGGAATGTTGATCATACACTCTTTGTGAAAAGGAAAGAGGACAGAACTACCATTCTCTTGGTTTACGTTGATGATATGATAATTACGGGTGATGACGAGATTTAAATCCAAACTCTTAAGTCCAAGTTAATATCAGAGTTTGAAATTAAAGACCTTGGACTATTGAGGTACTTCCTTGGTATTGAAGTTGCTCGATCTCAAGAGGGAATTTATATATGTCAGAGAAAATATGTGCTAAATTTACTCAAGGAGACAGGGAAGTTGGGTTGTCGGCCAGCATCTACACCTATAGAAGTAAGTCATGATCTTACTAGTTCTAGTGGGGAAGATCTTACAAATCTAGAAAAGGGAACGTATCAAAGGTTGGTTGAAAACTACTCTATTTGTCTATGACTAGGCCTGACATTACCTACGCTGTTAGTGTAGTGAGCCAGTATATGCATGTTCCTAAAACTATCCACATGAAGGCCGTTGATAGGATTTTACGGTACTTAAAGTCATGTCCCGGAAAAGGCTTGCTGTTTAAAGGAGGTGGTAATCTGAAAGTGGAATGTTATTCTGATGCCGATTGGGCTGGTTCTAGAAATGATAAAAGATCCACTTCTGGCTATTGCACTTTTTTAGGAGGAAACTTGGTAACTTGGAGAAGTAAGAAACAAAGTGTTTGTGCACGGTCCAGTGCAGAAGCAGAATATCGGGCCATGGCACATAGTCTTGCAGAAATGTTATGGTTGGTTTTTTTGTTGGAAGACATGGGTTTAAAGGTTGAATTACCTCTCAGGCTGTATTGCGACAACAAAGCTGCCATCAATATTGCAAATAATCCAGTTCAACCTGACCGGACCAAACACATCGAGATTGATCGCCACTTTATTCGGGAGAGACTTGATTTTGGAGAGTTATGTTTGCCTTATGTTAAATCTGAGGATCAACTTGCCGATATGTGTACAAAAGCTATACCCCAAGCTGTGTTTAATTCTGCCCTTAGCAAGTTAAACATGTTTGATATATATGTTCAACTTGAGGGGGAGTGTTGTGAGTTACAAGGGTAGTAAGGTCTTTTCCTATGTTTCTATTTTTTGTGTCATTAGGGTTTGGAAGTTATATAAGTCTTGTAAAGGGTCGGGTCTCGGTTGTTTAATGCATCAAAGTTTTACAACAATAGTGATCCTCTATAAACAACATAGTTATGACAAGCTTCTATAAACAACATAGTGATCCTGGAGAACCTTGTGCTTCTTAGAATTTTTTTTTCCCAATACAACAACAACAACAACAAAGCCTTATCCCACTAGGTGGGGTCGGCTATATGGATCCTTTTACGCCATTGAGTTCTATCCCCTACTATATCATCATCTAGATTTAAATAAAATTTATCTTGTTTTATTGTTGCCAACCAAGTCTTTTTTGGTCTTCCTCTCCCTCTTTTAATGTGCGTATTTATCATAGTTTCACATCGTCTAACAGGGGCATTTATTGGTCTTCTAAGTACATGTCCGTACCATCTCAAACGTGTCTCCCGAAGTTTTTCTTCAATAGATGCAACTCCGACTTTCTCTCTAATACTCTCATTCCTTATTCTATCCATCCTCGTATGTCCACACATCCACCTTAACATCCTCATCTCTGCAACTTTCATCTTTTGCTCATGTGCTCGAGTCATAGCCCAACATTCAGCACCATATAACATAGCAGGTCTAACTGCCGTTTTGTAGAACTTCCCTTTAAGTTTTAGAGGTACTTTACGATCACATAAGACACCCGATGCTAATCTCCATTTCAACCATCCTGCTTGTATTCTATGTAAGACATCTCTCTCAATTCCTCCATCACTTTGCAAGAACGATCCTAAATACTTAAAGTTCTCGATTTTAGACAACTCATCATCTCCTATCTTAACAATTGTTTCACTACGTCTAGCATTGCTAAACTTAAATTCCATATATTCAGTCTTTACTCTACTAAGCCTAAAACCTTTCATTTCTAGAGTTTCCCGCCAAGATTCTAACAATTTTTTTTTCCCAATAATTAGACAAAATCCACTATTTTCCATCAAAGTTATGAAACTAAAATGAAGATTTTAATCGCTTCACAAATGATCTCACATGCTCTTTCATCCTGGGGAGGTAACGAATTAATAGAATAATTTATAAATATATTAATGAATTGAAAAAGTTACTACTTGGTTATTACTACTGCAGTATGCTCCCTCATTAATAACAAGAGAAACAAAGTTCAAGGACACTATGGTCTTTGTTCAAGGATACTCGTACAAACTACAGATGAGCATCTAGACAGCTCTCTTGTTGTATGCATGAAATATTTTATCAACAGAAGTTTCCAAGTCAGCTATTTCCTATTGTTTTTTATCAGAAAACCATTACCCACATAAGTGCCATATGAACCCAAAACTGAGAAAGATAATCGGATCAAACTGAGAATTTTGGTTTTAGGATTGAAAGCTCCATAACTTTCTTTTTGGTTTAGCTTTGATTTACCAACTGTAATAAATCAAAAGCTCAAACCAAAACCAAATATGCATATGAATAGTTCTTGAACTCTTTCCTGAGTGTTTGTATAGGCAATTTATACAAAAATTGAAAAAAGAATAGCCCCATTGATAATCAAATAGTCATACATCATGTTTATTCATAGATTCTAATGTTTCTTCTAAACTATGTTGAATCATTTATTCTTGATGATTCAATATAACTTGACTGTAGTATTTCAGATTATGCTGGCACGATTAAACTGATAGATTCACAGGTCTTAGGAAATAGTTTAGAGCATCACGGTGTTGATTTATGCTAGTCCTAGAAGCTCTCCAGGTAAGTTGAAGGTTTAAAGCAACTAAACTTCCACCAGAGCATAAAATTCTAAGTCAAACTGAAAAGTATATCCAACCATGAGGATGGGGTCATTAAGCATGCCAACAAAGTCTGAGGTTTAAAGCGCAGGAAGCAAATAGGTAAGACGTATTGCTACCAAAATAGAAGGATAATGCTAGAGGCCTACAACCAAGAAGACAACTCAAGCTAGACTTGAGGCAAATGATATTGTTTGGAGGGAGGGGTACCAGAGAGGTACTCAAACCAAACTATAACATGAGTCTAAGGCAAAAATACCCTACAGATAGGAGGATGGCAAGATGCACAAGAGGCAAACGATCAAGATCCCATATAGTTAGCATAGTATGTATAATGTTAGATTGAATAAAGATGACAGTGGGGAATTTACGACTATTTGTGATTTCCTGACTCTTTTAAACAAGATTGCAATGGCTTTAAGCAAGTGATAGATGCCTGTGATTGGTATGGGATAATTTTGGGTTTAAACATTTGAGTAGTGGTTATCAAATAAATTTAATTAATTTTTAAAGGCTAGAGCAGTGGCTACCAAATAAAACAAATTAATTTATCAAGTCTAAAGAAGTGGATACCAAATAGATTTAATTAATTTTATAATTAATGTATATTTTACATACTTAAAATTAGATTGAGCTTTGCAGTTACCCAGCTCATTTAATCTGGTACGAGTACACATCTTAAAATTATAAGGTGGGCAAGGGCAGAGCAATAGATATCCATGACTGGAATGGCATGAGCATTAGGTATTCCTGACAGAGATAGGAATATTAGTTTGAAGTTGAGCTTTCAGACCCACATCTCATTTAATCAGATACAGAAGCCATCATAACAGTATGGGATGGACAAGGGCAGAGCAATAGATACGCATAACAAGTACGGGACAAGTATAAGTACCCTATATTCCTTATACAAGCATGGAAATGGGTGATACAATTTTCAACTGGTTGCCATTCCCAGGGACGAACACAGTCAAGTAGATAATTAAAAGATGCTCAATTCTCAACAATTTCAACAACAAAAACCTTCATAGATTTTTGGTTGAGAGGCTCCTAATACCAAGCTAATAGTTTAGTTTTTCCATCTGTTGTCTTGCTTCATCTAACTCCGCCTGTGACGACCTAGTCATGGCCGGTCCCAAGCCCGGATAAAGGAGGAGGGTTGCGTTAGGTTGCCAGCCAGCGTAAAAAAACTATGGCAAATACTCAATGAATGGATCCATTAAAGTATTATGCTAATGCTAGGATGTTCCCCGGAAGGAACGCGTTGCAGGGTCCGACTGTAACGTCTCGGCAAGGACCGCTACATCTCCAGAACCCGGGTGTAGTGCTAAATATGCAAGGGTTCGCGTTGCAGGGTCCGACTGTAACGTCTCGGCAAGGACCGCTACATCTCCATGAGAACTTGGGTGTAGTGTTAAATAGGCAAGAGTTCTCACACCATAGGTGGACTAAGAATAAACATTATAAGAAAAGTAATAGTCTCAGATTTGGAACATGGAATATAGGAACTCTCACTGGTAAAACAATAGAGGTAGTAGATACACAATGATTAGGAGAAAAATTAGTATTTTGTGTGTGCAAGAGACAAAATGGGTAGGTGAGAAGGCAAAAATGATAGAGAACTCGGGTTTTAAGTTATGGTATACAGGAAAGAGTAAAACAAGAAATGGAGTGGGTATTTTTGTAGATAGTTCTTTAAAAGATGAAGTTGTTGGTGTAGTTAGAAAGGGGGATAGAATTATAGCTCTCAAGATAGTAGTGGCGAAAGAAGTTGTGAACGTAATTAGCATATATGCACCTCAAGTAGGATTAGATGAAGAAACTAAATCAAGATTTTGGAGCGATTTAGATGAGGTATTACAAAACATTCCGCCAAATGAAATGATTTTAATAGGAGGCGATCTAAATGGACATGTCGGAGCGAAAAATGAAGAATATGAGAGAGTACATGGGGGTTATGGGTTTGGAACAAGAAATGAAGAAGGAAAAACTATATTGGATTTTGCGATAGCATATGACCTTATACTAGCTAATACATTTTTTAAGAAAAAAGAAGAACACTTGATCACATTCAAAAGTGGGAATAATAAATCACAAATTGATTATTTTATGGTTAGGAAGAGAGATAGGAAGATTTGTAAAGATTGTAAGGTTATCCCTGGAGAAAGCTTAACTACCCAACATAGATTAGTAGTGTTAGATATACGCCTTAGTTATAATATCAATAGAGGAAAAATATACACGACTCCTAGAATTAAGTGGTGGAAGTTAAAGGATGGGAAGCAAAACATATTGAAGGAGAAGGTAGGAATACAAGCATTAGATGAAATATATAGCGACTCTAATACGACATGGGATAAGATGGTATCAAAGTTGAAAATAGTAGCTAAGGATGTACTCGGTGAGTCAAAGGGGCATGCACCACCAAGGAAGGAATCTTGGTGGTGGAATGAGAAAGTACAAGAGAAAGTGAAAGAAAAACGAATAGCTTATAAGGAATTATATATTTGTAAGAACGAGGAAAACTTAAAAAAATATACAATAGCCAAGAAAGAGGCTAAGAAAGCAGTGAATGAAGTAAAAAATAAAACTTTTGAACGATTATATCAAAATTTAGATACAAAAGAAGGGGAAAGAGACATTTATAAAATAGCTAAAGCAAGAGAAAGGAAAACAAGAGACCTTAGTCAAATAAGATGTATTAAAGATGAATGCGATAGAGTACTAGTAAATGATAGCGAAATAAAAGAGCGGTGGAAGATTTACTTTCATCAACTTTTTAATGAAAGTTTAGGGGACCAACTTGACTTAGGCAATTTAAGTATTTCAAATGAGTATAGAAATTTTAATTTTCATCGGAGAATTCAAACTTCAGAAGTAGAACAAGATTTGAAAGGGATGCAAAATGGAAAGGCCGTGGGACCGGATGATATCCCAATAGAGGTATGGAAATGTTTAGGGAAAAAAGGTATTGAATGGCTTACAAAATTATTTAATTTAATATTGAAAACAAAAAAAATGCCTAATCAATGGAGGGTAAGTAGTCTAGTTCCCTTATATAAGAACAAAGGAGACATACAAAATTGTGCAAACTATAGGGGTATTAAATTAATGAGTCATACCATGAAACTTTGGGAAAGAGTAATAGAAAAAAGATTGAGGAAGGAGACCACGGTAACCGAAAATCAATTTGGGTTCATGCCTGGAAGGTCGACAATAGAAGCTATACATCTTCTTAGGCAATTAATTGAAAAATATCGGGAGCAAAAGAAAGATCTACACATGGTATTTATTGATTTAGAAAAAGCTTATGATAGGGTACCAAGAGAAATTATATGGAGAATTCTAGAAAAGAGAGGCGTTAGCGTAACATATATTGACCTAATTAAAGATATGTATGAAGATGTAACGACTAGAGTGAAGACTTCAGGTGGATTGACTGAAGCATTTCCAATAAGGATAGGGTTACATCAAGGATCAGCTTTAAGTCCCTATCTTTTTACACTAATCATGGATGAACTCACTAGGCACATTCAAGATACAGTGCCATGGTGCATGTTGTTTGCAGATGATATTGTTTTGATAGATGAGACACGTGAAGGAGTAAATGCTAAACTAGAATCTTGGCGGGAAACTCTAGAAATGAAAGGTTTTAGGCTTAGTAGAGTAAAGACTGAATATATGGAATTTAAGTTTAGCAATGCTAGACGTAGTGAAACAATTGTTAAGATAGGAGATGATGAGTTGTCTAAAATCGAGAACTTTAAGTATTTAGGATCGTTCTTGCAAAGTGATGGAGGAATTGAGAGAGATGTCTTACATAAAATACAAGCAGGATGGTTGAAATGGAGATTAGCATCGGGTGTCTTATGTGATCGTAAAGTACCTCTAAAACTTAAAGGGAAGTTCTACAAAACGGCAGTTAGACCTGCTATGTTATATGGTGCTGAATGTTGGGCTATGACTCGAGCACATGAGCAAAAGATGAAAGTTGCAGAGATGAGGATGTTAAGGTGGATGTGTGGACATACGAGGATGGATAGAATAAGGAATGAGAGTATTAGAGAGAAAGTCGGAGTTGCATCTATTGAAGAAAAACTTCGGGAGACACGTTTGAGATGGTACGGACATGTACTTAGAAGACCAATAAATGCCCCTGTTAGACGATGTGAAACTATGATAAATACGCACATTAAAAGAGGGAGAGGAAGACCAAAAAAGACTTGGTTGGCAACAATAAAACAAGATAAATTTTATTTAAATCTAGATGATGATATAGTAGGGGATAGAACTCAATGGCGTAAAAGGATCCATATAGCCGACCCCACCTAGTGGGATAAGGCTTTGTTGTTGTTGTCGTCGTCGTCGTCTTGCTTCATCTAAATGTAATCCAAACAAGGTGTAAACTAATTAATCTTGTTTTTCACAGTGAACCAAAGTCACTAATATGAAATCAGCCTAAAGTGGATGAAGATCTAAATAAATCAACAGAGACCAGTTTGAGTCAGTCGATTGTATACGAGCTCAAACTACAGACCTAGTACATGGACAAGTATCAGTAGCAGATCATCAAGTTCAAACTCCTGATCAAGCAGTACATAACTACCTTATTCTAATGTTTTAGATTAAAAAAGCTAAAATCGAACACCACAATCATTGGATTCAAGCAGCATGTGCATGTGTAAACCAACTAGAGTCTAAAGCAAGCTAAGGTTCAACTATTTGGCTAATGTATAAACCTTTTGCTATCTTTGTTATAGGTCCAAGGAACCATCACTACTCAAACTAAGAGAAATTCAGTTAGCACGTAGCACCAGCATTTAAAATCTCATTCTGTGCCGTCTGGCATGGACAAATTTTACCATTCCATGATGGGAACGAAACCGGCACCCTGCGCACGATAATTTCGTGCACGGGCCTCATGCGCAAACTGGAGGCGACGGCGAGCAATAGCGAAGGCGACAACGTCCCTAGGCTTCACAAGCAGCGGCAGCGAGGCAACCGCATCACGTCACAGGTGTCGGCAAAGGCATCGCGGGATGCCTCCGGTGCCGCCAGAGGGATCGCCGGACGCCACCAGAGGCGTCGCCGGACACCTTCGGCGCCGCCGACGCCTTGCGACGCTGCCCTAGCGCGATTAAAAATTTTTTGATTTATTTAATTTAAACAATTCCCAACTTAATTCACATCCCTAATAAAAACAATATTTAAAATTTAAAAAATATTGATTAATATTCTGATATTTTACTTGTACTGTTTTAAATTTTATTTTTTTAATAAATCAGATTTATAATCTAATATATTTTTTTATTATTTTATATTGTTTTAAATTTCATTTAAAAATTCTAAAAAATAAAAAAACTAAAAAAATTATAATAATCAGAGTTATATTCTGATACTTTTTTTATTATTTTGAAATTTCTTAAATTTCATTTAAAAATTCTAAAAAATCAAAAAGATTATAATAATCAAATTTATATTTTGATAATTTTTTTACTGTTTTACCATTTAATTGATATTCTGATTTTTTTACTATTTAAAATATATAATATTTAAATTAATAATTAATTAAATGAATAAATTAATTTATATTATATACTTATTATAGATAATATTTTTTTATTTATGAATTAATTTGAAATTTAGATTCATGAATATTAACATATTTAGACATGCTTATAGATATGTGGACAAATCAATATTAATATTACATGTCATGAGATGATTATTTAATTTGGAAATTGACTTAAGCAGAATATTATGAGAATGAATGCTATTGACACCACTCCTTTTGGTATTAGTATGTTAACATATTATGATGTATAAATTTTAATTAAATTATTGATGGATCATTTTTTTTAAGAAAACTAAATTTAATTATTTTTTCTAATAATATTAAGTTAATCAACAATTGAGAATTTATATAAAATCAATATATAATTTATTTTTAAATTATACACAATAAACATATTTATTTAATAATTACTATATATAAATAAAAATACCGAAACAGTATTGGCACGGCACGGTACAGTACCGAAACCGTATCATTCCGGTCTAGAACTAAAAGCTCGGCACGGATCGAGATTTTAAACCTTGCGTAGCACCTCTAATAAAGTTATCTGATACCTTATCACTTAATTACTATCCTTCCCAAATGCAAATCTCAAGGGTTGGTCAATTAAGCATTCGCTTTCTGCCCTTTTTAACTGAAAAGCTCAACACTCAGGATGTATTTTCCTCAATTACTGCAACACCGGCTAGGCATGAGACCGTCCAACCAATCGGTGCTTCGAGTAAAGAGGCAATAGCATAATAGACCATGCAAAAATATCTCTATGTAACCGTCAGAAAAGTAAAAACTGTTTTCTTCTCATCTGAAGATTGCAGCTGATCCATCTTGGGGCTGTCTTTGCGAGGTGACATTAACTGCCTGTTCGACTAGCAAGGAAGAGACATCTTCAATCTGAGCTAGTGCTAGTTAGAAAATGATCAAAAGAATGAAACAGGGCCATCTGTCCGAAAGTATTTTATGCAAATCATAATCAAACTGTGATTTATGATCAGAAGTCTCTATAGAACTATAGGGAAAAGATCCCAACCCGAGGAACTAAGAAGCCAATTCCATTAGGCTAGAATCACTACTGAGAACAGCTAAGGCTCATCATGTTAGAAATGCAACACTACATAGAATAAAGTCTGAAATGAATCTATGGGTCCTCACATTCCTTTTGTTCTCTATTAGAGATGTTGCCTGCCACCAAAGATCACTTTTTTATTTCGTTATTATTTAGAATCCCAGACTAAAGACGAAGCTCCTGAATCAGCAAAATGCCAAATCAGCGGTGGGAAACTGTTGTAACCATCCCCTTTATTCCTTATTATGTCTTAAAGATTTATAAATCACAGTGAGAAGGGGTGGTTAATTACTAGTTTATGTAAACCATAGCAGTAAGAATCACTGAATGGAAATGTTAGCCTCACGGAATAAAATGGATGAACAGCATGTAGCCTTCCACTGTTAAAATTTGGGGAAAACAATGGACCTATAATTGCATTGATATGTCACCTTAAAGCAGTTCCCTTCATTGGAATTCTATAAACGAAACAAAAACAAACTATGGATCACCTTGAAGGGGTGTAACACTGCAATAGAAAATCGACCTTGAGTCAAGCAATTCACTTCCAACAAATTCATACAATAGATACTGTGCAGCATTCAAAGAATACATCAAAGAAGAAACATCAAAAGCTCGGATAAAAAATAATATCTACTTGAATGCAAGATAGCAAAAGTATCTAGAATAACTTTGTATTACCAGGTCACTTTTTGATTCAATGGATGTCGACGTAGACTTCATCCTTGCAAATAGTTCTTGGATAAAAGAGATATCATCTTTCAACATTGAAATAACCTTCAAAAGGACAATCTCACAGTAAAAAAAACTGAGATGATAAAATTAAATAATACAAACAAGGCTGCTTGCAATCTTGAGAGCCTCACAGCAGCATTATTAGCATGAATCATTGAATTGAGACTTGCGTTTACAGCATCATCCAATACCCTCGGAAGAATAACATCCTAAGAGTGTCATGACAACAATGAGATGCTCTTCAATGAATGATAAGCCTATCTTAATTTAAGCAAATATATATAACCTTGATATAGCCAATTCTATAAGTCTGATGTATTTTGGACAATATAGAAGACTCTTTGATGGGGATAGCCTGCGGAAGATAATTCTTTTAAACCAATCGAGTGGATAGTAAACTTCCGTGATTTTCAATTAACTTACCTCCTTAAAAACAACATGTTCCTTCAAAAATGCTCGGTGCCTCTGCACTTGAGAGACCTCAGGATCATCTGCAATTAGCATAATTCTTTTTATCCAGAAAAGGGAATAGATTATCACATAAAAGTCAATTTTTAAATTCCTAGAAGGCAATAGATTATCACATAAAAGTCAATTTGAAAATTCCTCTCTGAATATCTTTATCAAGCACCATTAAAGACCTATGCGGCAACACAATCAGTTACTTAGGGAAATATGACTAAAATGTATCCCAAACCTCTTATACAAGATACTCCAAAACATATTTGACTAGCTAAAGGTACAGAGATAGACAACACTACTATTCACTAAATAGATGCCATAACAAAATCATTTCCTAGTAGAAGTGCATATTATTTCAGCATCAAAATTAGATTAATATAAATTTATAAGGCCAGAAAATCGTACTACCAAGATCAATGTTGTTAAATGCCATTCTAGGAGATATATAGCTCAGTTCAACATAGACAAAAAAAAAATTATCACTGCTCAAAATCACAAGGGAATTGGCTAATTTATCTATAGGAATAACTAGGATTACAATTTACAAAGTCAGCCAATTAATTAAGGTTACCACTATAATTGCATGATCTGAATGGGGCATCAAGAAACAAATAAACGGCAATCACAATGCATCTAACCACGTGCTAACAAGCACAAAAAGTTAGGGATGTATTAAATCATAAGATAAAACAATCAATCATATCATCAAGAAAACAATCATATTTCATTTAAAAGATACCAAAAACAATAGAAAGAGGAAAAAAAATCACAAGAAAGAGAACATACATTCGAGGCAGCCAATAATATCTAAAATATATTTGGGCCCAAATATTCTCTCAAAGATCTGAGGATTGTTTAGTAAAACTACAAGACCACCAAAAATAATTTTCTTATTAGTAAAAAGAAAGAAGATCATTATGAAAAAGGTGGCATGCAAAGGTAATTACTCACAAATCCCTTTAACCAATCTAAAAATTGTATGGAGACCATCAATGTTTTCTCTGTCTTCACACATTCTGAGTAGATCTACAAGCTTAGGAAAAAATTCTTGCTGCAGACAACACAAGGAAAACAATCAATAAACAAAAATTAGAACTTATGCATGTAAAATTGACTATTACAATGACAGCTTTGATCAATTATTTTTTTCTAGCTACGCAGGAATGCATTAAACCTATGAGTAGCATGCAATAAATCTGTTACCTAGTGCTAAGATAGAAGCACCAATTGCGACCTACTCTCTTCTTGTTCTGTTTCACTCTGTAATAACACATAATGACCCTCTCCTCCATCAAAATAATGACACAACTTTCCATAAAAAAAAAGAATCTCAAAAAAAAATTACCAACAAAAAAAGAGACAACTTTTCATTAATCTATTAACTAGTACCAAGTAGTTCTTCAATTTAAATAGGTATACAGAAGGACAATCATGGATAGAGTTATGCTTAAGGAATATGCACATATGGTGCTACTTTGGTTGGTCCTGTTATTATTTTATCAGAAAGAAATAATAATCAATGGCATGAAACATGAAAACACATAAAATTTTAAAAAAAAAGGAAAAAAGGAAAAATATCAACCAGCCAAACATCCTTTTGATGAGGGAATTAATTTCATTAGTCAGGTGGTACTTTCCTGCCTATATAATCTTACACCAATAACTTTCACAAATTAACCTACCTACACCATATATTCACCAGAAGGTATCATCGCTCCTCAAGTTGGTCTCTAGATATCCTAAATCACGAGCTTGTTATAAATATATTCATTTGGGACCTCATCAAACTATCAATGAAATTGTCAATTGCTTACTAGAAAATGTAAGGATGCATTTGGTTTGAGTCATTTTCCTAAAAAATCGCATTTTCTCATTTTTTGAAAAAATACTTTTAGATATTCTCTAATTTCAAGAAAATGATATTTCTTTTCTAAAAATGAAAAATGCAAACCAAACACCGTTTTTTCTCAGAAAACGATAACGGAAAACAAACAAACCAAATGCAGCCTAAGAATCTCATTCTCCGCTCATGAAAGACTACTGGAGGTAAACCCTAATTACTACAATATAATTTCACTGATTAAGCAGGAGTATACTCAACTTAGGCGTTTATTGTTTGAACCAACAGAACCATATGTAGCAAGGGTCATAAACATGTATTTTTCAATTTACACACAAGACTAGACTCCCTGAGAAATGAACCAAAGAGGTTAAATTTATTAAGCACGCATTCTCGATGTGCCATAAAGTAATCATGTAACATCATTGCTAAAAGTAGAACCAAATAAAAGAAAATTTAGCCAAAAGAGAAAGTGCAAATGTAATCAATATTAGAAATTTGAGTGTATCTCAGATAGTAGTATTAACATTAGTAACAAACTTACATCTTTCAGGATCAATTCTCCGACCCGCATTTGATCCATAATCCCACAATCCATTACAGTCTGCAAGATGATAAATGAACAGGAAAATGATTTTAATCATAGTGTCACAAACCAAGCATGAAAAGTAGGCAAACAGAACAAACACATGCTATTCCAAGTTATTGACCAACCACACACTAGGTTTATCTCCCAATAATTTCACTTAATATATCAAAGAAACAAAAAAAATGCCACAATTACAATGCAAGAAAAGATACATGGTTGAAAAACTATTGAGACTCAATGTCCGTGACATGTTAAACTCCTATACTAGCATTGTATTATTCTTTTCTTATTCAAGATAGATTTTATTAAAATTTTGATTTTAACACAAGTGTGTATATATATATGCTTCTGGAGAAGGGAAGCTTTGGTTCAACAGTAAAGTTGTTGTCGTTTGACCTAAAGATCACGGATTCGAGTTGTGGAAATAACCTCTTGCAAAGCATAGTAAGGCTATGTACAATAGACACTTTCCAAGACCCCGTATTGCAGAAACTTCGTGCATCGGGCTGCCCTTTTTGTATATACAACTCCCACCATTCACCATCATAGAATGAAATGAAAACTAATAAAAAAATATATTCCAACATATTTTAACAGACGATTTCATATTAAGTTTGTAAACTCAAATCAGTCTTCCTCAAGAATAACGAAACAATATCTAAAGCCTGTAGTTCGCTCACAATCAAACAACTTTTAGTTGAAACAAAAGGTTGAGCTTAAAAAGGTCTCCTGAAAACTAAGGCCTAAAAAAGTGTTCTAGTGGCATCTTAAAAAAGCACTCCAATTGGATAAATCCATTGATGATGTAACCTTAAAAAAACCTCATCTTGAACAGTTTTGAGCAAGTTAAACATGAGATAAAAATGTCAAATACTAACTTCAAAATTGGTCGATGAATTAAAACTTTTATTAGTATATGATCTTTTATAGTTAATCTAGCCTATTAAGTTAGTTTCCTTATTTGCTCCTATGGGCCAAAAGAGAGAACTGCGCAAAAGTGTAATGATTATAAAGTACCTAGTATATTCTCATTAATTTTTAAATTGTTGCATATCATATACTTTAGAGCATTCAATTCATGTCTAGTCTACTTAGCTACCAGGAAAAACAATTAAAATATATTAACTTGCCATCTGATTTAAACAATAGTTGAATTTTTAAATTAAAGAATATGCATGTGCTAATTTACTACAAGAAACCCAAGGCACTATTTCATACTGAGTCTATTTTTGTACGTTGACTTTGTCACAAATAGTGTTTATATAGATTCATCCTCACCGTTACCACTTTCACACACAATGACTATAATGTAAACACGGGCATCATCCTTTATAACAATCTAAGATATTTTCTTGTTCAATAGAAAGAGCAACAAAAAGGATGAAAAAAAAACAAAGCCCATAAGAAAGAACAAAGTATAAAATTTCTTACTCATTGGAAAGGAGAATCTGCCGACCCCACCTAGTGGGATAAGGCTGTGTTGTTGTTGTTGGAAAGGAGAATCCAAAGGAGATCTATTATAATAAAGACACAAATTGTGTTTTTTTTTATTCCTTACTCACTGGAAAGGATATGTTAGTTGAGAGTTCAATTTTTGGTCCTACCCTGTTGAGGGGCATCTCTAAGCAATAAGTCTTAGGGGTTTAATTTCCTTAATGAATTGGAAATTGTTATGTCAGGACATGATTAGGGGTGCTCTACTTGAGGACTCAAGGTTGAGCACATCCCCATGCTTTCACTATGGGTAAGTTAAAGCGAAAAAGTGGTATATGTGCCATCCTATCATAGCCATAGATTTTTATTTTGAGCTCAATCTAGTCATAGTGATGGGGGTGCAGGTCAGCCAGATTTGCAAGTGCAGTTGTTTCGGAGACTGACCCTCCAAAAGCAAAAGATCAATCTTGATTTGATTCACTCCCAACAGGAGTGTGGATTAAAAATAAACTAGTGTTTTGAAGCTTCCAAGTTGACGAGCAGTCATTTCATCCCTTTCATTGGGAGAATTGACCGGTGTGAGGTCTACAGTTTGATGGAGAATCTGGAGAGCACTTTTGAGTTCCACAACTGTCAAGATAGTGAGAAGGTGAAGCAAGCCACCTAGAGCTTTAGAAGCGAGTCATTTGGTGGGAGGTTAAGAAATTGACCTATGGTATTGTTCTATTTATTTAAGGAGAATCAAGGAGACTGTCGAGAGTACACATTATCCCAAAGCTTTCCAGAATGCCTTCGACAACAGGAATTCTTGAGCATTAAACAGAGGCATTACGTGTAGTAGATTATTGTGTTGAGTTTGAGATGTTCTCAGCTTAAAGTGATAGCAAGTCTCATCTCAGTGTCAGGGAGCAGGTTGACAATTAAGTGGTCTCAGTCTAGAGAAGATGCCACTGGAAAGCCCATTCAACTGCAGGAGGCTATGACATCTACAGCCAGCCTAACAAATCCTCGTGTCAAGATTCTTGAAGGGGGTCAAAGTAGATGTTCCTGCTACGGTGGTCATGGACACAAACATTTGTTCTACTGCAAGCAGCCTGGTCACCATACAAAGATTGTGCGTCGAAGGTGCAGCATACACTCGTAAGGCCTCAAGCTCGACAGTCTCAATCTCAACAATACGCGCAACAACATTGACCACAGAGAGGTCAACAACAATACCTAACCAACCCAGCAAAAGTATCAATCAACCCAACAACATTATTAGCAAGGAGTTGTACCATTCACAACCTTAATAGTGTTAACCACCTGAGCAGCAGCATCAACCATCCTAACAACAATCAGTCACCCAGCAACATTTTCAAATAGTCCCCAACATAAATAAGTCAGCAGTAGGGTTACTGGCTGATCATCTTTATGTCTTGAGACATGAGGTGGCACAGAAGGCCAGTGGGACAATGTTCAGAGGTGTTATTACTGTTTTTGATATTCTTGTTGACATATTGATTGACTCTGGCAGTGCTTTCATTCAAATCACCTCAATTTATGATCAAGTTGAGGAGACAACCAACTCCTTGATTTTGTGGTTTGACCATCTTGACACCCATATTAAGATCGAAATAGAAGATAAGGGGTTGTCATTGAGTTTAATAATCATACTTTAATGGTGAATTTGTTGGTCTGGACTTCGCATCATTCTAAGAATGGATTGATTATCACAGAACAGCACCATAATAGACTGCTGAGCTAAGATGGCAACCTTCAAAACTTAAGATCAACCTACTGGAGTTTGTTGGGATTCGAGATTTGTGTATATCTATCACCCCACCACGCTAAGCTCCTCAGTTGCGGTTGAGTGTGAGGGTTATTTGTTATCTATAGTGACCACAGAGGTACATGATGCAAAGCAACTATCTAAACAAGTTTATAAAGTTAGGGTGTCTCAAATTTTCCATTGACATACAGCATGGCACACGGTCCATTTTTATGACTCCTTATCAAATGGCAACAAAGGCATTGGAAGACTTGAAGATTCAACTGCAAGGAAAAAAGAATAAGGCAATCAGGTGTATGAAGCTCCAGCCAATACGGATCCCAAGGACCATATTGGGTTTAGCATACTCAGTCTTATCCTGCGTTGCAAAAGGCTATTTCCGCGACTCAGACTCATGACCACCAAGTCACAAGGTGACAACTTTATCGTCGCAAGACTTTCTAGATAAATGGTTAGTGTCTCCTTATGGTGCATCGATTGTCTTCATCATAGGATAGAACTTTAGGGTTCTTCATTGGTTAGAAATTGAATAATATGGCAATAAAGAACAAGTACCCTTTGCTTAGGATTAATGACTTATTGAATTAATTCAAGGGTACATGCGTATTTAATTTAGGATAAACATGAGGTCAAAGTTAATTGAGGGTTAGAGATGATGACAATCAGAATACAATTTTCAGGGCCTAATATGTCATCATGAGGCATAAGTAATGAAATTTAGACCCACTAATACCTCGGTGGCTTTCATGGGCCTCATAAAACAATGTTGAGTACTTACATTGGTCTATGATCGCCTTTAACAATAGTATTTTTATTCTACTCCAGCTCTAGGATTAAGCATGAGGAGCATCTCATATAAGTCATTAAGACGAGAGAGCAACAATAAGAAAATTTCTTAAGGGTGAAGCCTAAGTCAACCTAGGGATGAACAGTTTGTCAGACTTGCCAGAGATTATACACATTCTGTGAAAGGATTCTCCAAGATTCCCGAACTCCTCGGTATATTGACCAAAAAAACAGTGAAGCTTATCTAGGATGCCATATATGAGGCAAACTTCCTAGAGATAAAGCAGACATTCTAAGTGCTAAAGTGCTAGTAATATCATCTAGAAATGACATGTTTGTTCTTCATAGACACTTGGATAAGGGGGAGCAATGTTATTGCAACATAGTCCAAGTTATAACTTATTTTCACACCAGATCGAGAGTAGAACAATCCAAGCCCCACGGGCATGATGCGATGGTAAGAAGCAAGGATAATTCTCATGCAACAAGGTTTCAAATCTCACGCTGGGCATTTCTGCGGAGTTTGAACTACTAGTGGCGTTGGGTGCCATGTCAAGACCCACTATGCTTTTCGGATTTACCTAGTGGTCGGTCTGTGAGGTCCAGTCATCAACCTCCAGGACTAGTTAGACTAAATTCACAAAAATCTAGATTACCAAAAAAAAAGGTAGAACAATCCAAACCATGAATCCGAGCTAACAGACATCATCTTTAGCACTCAAGATTTGGAGCCACTATTCACATTTGAGATATTCACACATCAAAAAAAAAATCTGAAAACCCCTTTGATGAGTGTATTTTAAATAAGATTTTTACTAGTATATTGCACTCAACTTGTGGTATTTTAGGAGCATACATTGCATGATTTATTCACTTTTGTATTGTTTTGCTATTTTCTTATTCGAGATCTGTGCTTGTTTTTTTCATTGGACAGGACCAAAACCAGAACTAAAACGGAGCTAAAAAAGCCTTGGAGCAAGGACATAAAGTAAGGAACATGCTCTGGAGGATAGCAAGTGAAGACGGAGTGACTGTGGGTTTCCGTAAGCTACCCATGGCTTGACCATATGTTTACATATGGTCGCGCCCTATTTCTGTGGGGTCACAGAAAAACTCAGTCGTGTTTTTCACACGATCTGGAAAAACCCTTTGATGAGTGTATTTTATATAAGATTTTACTAGTATATTGCACTCATCTTGTGATATTTTAGGAGCATACATTGCATGATTTATTCACTTTTTGTATTGTTTTGCTATTTTCTTATTTGGAGATCGGTGGTTGTTTTTTCGTTGAACAGGATGAAGAACCAGAACTAAAACGAAGCTAAAAAAGCCTTGGAGCAAGGACATAAAGTAAGGAACATGGTCGTGTCCCAAGAATATATGACATCACGGGCCCAAGTTCAAGATGCACAATGTTGAGGCATAATAGCAAAGAGTTTATCAAGGAGATGTTGCATAACTCAAGCATTTATTGACAGAGAGTGAAGATAAGATCTTAAATAAATTTCTGAAATCAAAGGCCTATAATTCGCCAATATGGTAGTCATTTTTAATCAACTGAAAAAGTTAAAAGAGACAATCACCTAGTAAGTCACAAAAGATATCACCAGTACAAAGATCTCGAGCTTGTTTCCATGTTTCATACAAAGAAAAGCACCAAAAAATAATCAAGAGAAGTGCAAGAAACTATCCATCAATCCTCTACCAACGTGGCTCTATCTAGTTAACGAATTTCCATAACCTTAGTTGTTAAGTGCTCCAGTTGTCAATAACTCGTAAACCATACTTTGACTAGAGAAGCATAATTCTTACCATACTTTGGCTATAGAAGACAATGAAGCATAATTCTTACCATTCAATTTCTATGTGATGATAGTCATAGGGTCCGAAAAGCTCAAGGAGGATGCAAATTGAAAGCAGCAGTTGAGGATCCAATCATCTTAAGGAGGAACACATACTAATTGTAGAGAAAGGGCATCAAATTTGTAAACAACTCTTGAGAAGGTGCTAAATTTAAGACAGAGACAGAAATTTCAGTGTAAACCAAAATTTCAGAATAAACAAACCACTCCAAAGATTTCTACAGCAAAACCAACAGAGAAAGAATGATGGAGGATAATCAGGCTTGGATTTGATTTCTAGAACTCGTGGAAGTACAGAAGAAATAAAGCCAGATTAAAGAGAAACATACCACAAGATTAGATTTCTCATAGCGCCAATCAAAGAACGAAAACAACACCAGAATGATGAAAAAGATGGCGGATAAATGCAATAATTCTGGATATGAGCTATTGTGAGGTCTTCCAGAGGGACTGGATGCTCTTCTTCACACAAACAGATTGAAAAAAATCAACTCCAAGATCTTTCCAAGAGGAACAAATCGAAGAACTCTGCTCACAGAAGAATGGATGCAGAGTCACGATGGGAAGAAATCACATGTGAAGCATGAGTTCATGACAGCAGCAATGCTGAAGTGAATGAAATAACAAACATAGCTTGCAATCACACAAAGGGGACCTGTCATGAGGAAGAATCACATGCAGCAATCTGCAATAGCATGAGGAAGAAAGCTCGTTACAAGGAAGCAGGTACCATGATAAATTGTTCACGGCATGGAGGAGGCATCAGCTCTGAAAAACCCCTCTACCACTATGTATTATCTATTTGTCATTTTAGTATTTTGCAGATATTCCCTATATGCATCCTTGTGATTTGTATATTGACAAATATATACCCAACTATTTTCAGTTAGATCGTTAACAGCCTCAAACCATGATTCACCACATGTAGGGCATAATTAACATTGAAAATCCTATCAATAATATGACCAGAACTGTGGAGAAGAAGATGAAAAAAATCCATCGTTATAAAACCATTGATTATTGTCACATTTTAGCACGAACTGTTTTATTTGATGTCATCCTAAAAATGAATAAGCAATAAAAGATTAACGAAATAAAAAGACAAAAAGCAATTCTGGATTATCAAATGTTTATTGATTAAAAGCAAACATCAAAAAGAATTGAAAGCATAATATCCAAACAAAAAAAAACAACTTACTGTTCCAGAGATATGAAGGACATTAAAGAATCCTCCAATGCCAATAAGAAATAGGCAAAAGTAGTATTACAATACTGAAGCACTTATTGCACCTATTTAGTTAGGGAAAAGCCTGAACAGAGGATCATGATCAAGAAAAAAAAGAGATTTTTGACATGTCAAACCTTCAAAATTACAGGAAGACTGGATAATGAAATGGAAGGAAGTTCTCTCAGTTCACTATTAGCAGCACGAAGTGACTCATCTGCAATGTGTAGCCAAAAACAGAACATGTACGGTCAAATTCCAGACTACAAACAGCAAATACTTTTAAAGTGTATGATACACAACTAATTGCATAAAAGAGAATAGAAAGTAATAACCTACAAAATTCACAGAGACAGACTAAAAGGAAAATTATCAAAAAGCAGCAAGGTACTCGGTCGAAGACAAGTAAAAAGGAAATTCTTTTAGAAAAAAAAAATCTGAAATGCCCATCTAAATTTACCTACATAAAAGAGTTGACAAGGAACCTATCGGAACAACATTACTACAAAAGAAAAACATCTATAGTATGCCTAAAATAAACGGTCATGCTCATAACCTTGGCTTATTGTGTATTACCAAGATCTTCCAAGCATTCTAGACACCACTCAAACTGCAAGGGTTGTTTTCCTTGCAACATTATGTAGATAAAGAAAATTTACTTGATAAATAAAATAAAATGTACCTCTGGAAAATCAAAATTATTCCACAGATTGTAGTGTCATGGAAATTCCAATGCCAAGAATCCATAAAGAAACATAATATCAAAGAATTTGCAGGCATCCATTAGCAGTAAAAAGGGAGAAAAAGGAGAGGAGTGAAGAAGTAACCTTATCACTGATATAGAGAAGAAAGGACTTTCTTTTAGGATGAAATTCAAGAAGTTGCACACAACTAGGTCTCATATGGGCTTTCAAGTATCCATGGAAAGGAACAAAGGAAAATGAAGTAGGTTTCAATTTGTCTGATTGAAATATCTAAATATATTACAAATAAAAATGAAAGGAATACATACAAAAGTTAATGCCTTGCTATACAACTCAGGCTTCTATCAAAGAAACAGAATTTATCTGAACCAGATCATTGAATGATTCATTTACCATCCTCCCTTTAGTGAAGAGTAAGAAAGTACTATGGTATTTCTGTTGCTTTATATATTTATCTCTTCTAAGATATAGAAATCCTAAAATTCCTTTCTGATATAATCAACTAACAAAAACTTATCCTTTTTTCATACTCTTTCATGAGATGAATATCAAAAAGAGATTTGTGTTATGGTAGGAAAAAGTGTAACAATGAAATGCATTCCTGACGCATAAAATCAAATAAAACAACCTTGTTTCATAGTACTATCCGGATATCATGTTAAGCAAAAACAATATCATTTGTTTGTGTAAATTTTACCCCTGCACCCTCTTCCTTCTTTATTTCATATCTGCCACTAGTATCCAATCACCTACTTGTCAATTCAGAATCATTTAAGACAAAAAAAAAAATCAATCAAAGCAAAGCAAATCAAGGGTATCTGTAGAAAGCAAAGTGATAAAACTACATATACATTGGCTTCTAGGATCACTTTTACTGTCACCTAGCCCTATCAAACAAAGCAAAATTAACCAAAGATAAAGGAAGGAAAGAAGAAGAGAATTTTAAATTTAACAAATAATCCATCAAGGCATTAAAAGACCAAAACAATGTAAGAAAAAATGGGGGGAAAACAATTTTTAAATGAAATTGCCAATACCCAAATTGATACAATGAAGGAAACTGCACTAGATGTTTTCTTGCACCAATGTTTTCTTCTAAGGAAACACGATCAAAGACAAATGGGAGCAGCCAAAGATGTTTTCCCTCAAGAAAGCGTAGAAAATGAAAGCAAAACACATGGTAGTTTCTGCAAAAGGGCATAACCCCGGACGCCTCACACAGCCAGCTCCACAACAATTTATAGAGAGGTAAATCAAAAAACTAAGCAGGTCACCACATGGGAGTATATTTTCCCCGGCTTGGCCGGGAATTGACCCTTGCCCATTTCTGCAAATTTACCATGTAGTGACCAACTTGGCTATGCCCTAGGGGTACAAAACACATGGTTGCACCTAGATAACCTAAGTCATTCTAGAGCAGGGCATAATACACGAGTAAAGGTCCTGTGGCGCTTCTAGATGAATATGAAATTTTTTGAAATTGACAAGGGTTGCATCAGTGCTTGCCCACCACCATTGTCCTACAATGTAGTGGTATCCAAATCGCAGGCCTAAAGTAGTTTCTCTAGACTAACTAACATTATCGGGCATGACGAAAGTTGTCAAGGCAAATTAACATTATCAGACATGATGAAAGTAAAGGGACTATTCATGGAGGCAGAGCATGGGCCTATCACAAACAACCTCAAATAGTTGAATTACACCTAAGTTGCCTTAGACATTTAGTTATATAATAATTAGAGCAATTTTTTGGAGCATTAAGAAGATAAGAGGAAATGAACTATTGAATTAATTAGAATCAAAATAATTATTTTATATATTAGCCACTAACATAAAGATAATAGCCTAATAAGTCATGTGATATATTTACTCTTCCCACTTCCCTTATGTTGGAGCATAGGCATCAATAATGCCCAATGTACTACACAAAAAAGTCGCCACTAAACTTTTGTGAAAACGCATAAATATTCTCTTATTAGTTCCCTCAAATAAAGATAAACGAAATATGAAATTCACAATAATGAAGATAAAAAGTCATCAAATTGTAAATAAAAGATTGATTGATGAATAAAGATCAGGGCCTTCTACAACTTTTCTGAGAGGGAAGATATTAAATGAAAGAAAAAAAATTCTAACATTTACCACAAATGAGAGAGAAAACAACAAAGAAGGAGTTGGCAACAAAATAAAGTTGGGGAACTTCAATGTGAGGCAAAAGGAGGAGAGAAAATTTGAAATTTAAGATAATGGACAAGAACAAAAGTTGCGAAGGAATGTTGGTTTGCTGTGATGAAGAAAGTGTTTGCGCAAATGCTTTCAGCGTAGGAAGAAGATACTGGGCTTCAAGTCTTCGATTAAACCCGATGCTATTTCCATCCCTTTTTTTTTTTTGTTGTTGCCTTTTCTTCTTTCTTCTCTTTTAATTTTGCTTTTCTTCAGACAAATTTCTATCTGATGTTTGTATTTTTGATATTTATCATTGCACCCATTAAAGGCAACCTATATAATTACTTAAAACTACAAGTCTTTTCCCTATTATTATGTAGCTAACTTATTTTTGCTTTTCATTTTTTGTTCTTCTCTATGGTCTGCTCACATGCTTTTTAACTGATCCTATTTACCTAGGTCTTGCTACAACCATAGCATTGCCTGCTGGGCAAGTGGGCCTAGTCTAGCACAAGTGCAACAAGAGCTAGAACTCTTGAATCGGGTGATGTGGATATCAATGTCAAAAGGACGCAAGGTTCAATGTCTTATATAAACTTGATTGCGGTCACTAAATACATCTCAATGGATGCAAATAGCAAAGGTTCATCGGATCTAAGTGAATTACCATTTTAGTCAAGAAGCACCAAATTTGAAGGTGGTCTTCATTGCTTGATGATCATGGTTTGTGAGGAAGATAATGTTGGAAATGTTAACAATGCTAGATGGAAGTTAGTAGTAGGAGCAACCAATGAGTTCAAGGGACACTAACAAATTATTTGGTTATCAATGACATGAGTCTACATATCAAACTCATTGATGAAACTGTCACACTTAAGATCTCATCACAATGAGATTTGTACCATGGTGAAGATGTTTGATATGTGCATATTGTATTATCGCATTGAGAGATACATCTTATTAGGTTTCGACTCTAGGAAGAAATTTAGGGTTGTGCCTATTGTAGGAAAACTCCAAGAAGTACGTTTAAGATGATATAGACATATACTTAGGCAACCAACAAAAATCCGATGTGAGACCATGATATATATACACATTAATCAAGAAAGACCCAAGAAAACTTGATTAGCAACGAAAAAATAGGATAAAATTTATTTTAAATATAGATAAGGATATAGTAGGGGAATAGGGGATAGAGTCTAATGGTGTAAAAAGTTCCATATAGCCAATCCTACATAATGGGATAAAGGCGTGGTTGTTATTGTAGTTGTTTTAATAGTGAAAATATTATTATTATTTTATATAATATTTTTTAATCAATTTTGTAATGTGATTTATTTTTAAGTTTGCCCCTATACTTTCATTTTGTAATCAATGAAGATGAGATTTCAATATTTCATAGATGACTCATATTTCTTTTTAACTTTTTATGTTTAATTTTACCAATTTTAATATTTGAAGATCTCATTTCAAAGAAATTAACCAGCTAAATAAATTATCAAATACTTCTTCAGAAAGTAAACTCTTAAGAAACAAGGGATCAATAAGCCAAGCATTAGATTCTTTAATAGATACCTTAACACATCCCGTGTTTACATGGACCGAAAGGGAAAAAAAGAAAAGAAATAGCATCCTCAATTTATTTAGTTTACTCGAAAGGAAATAGAGAAAAGGAAAGAATTTATTTTGCTCAATTCTTATTTATTTCTGCCTGAAACAAACAGAAATGAAGGGAAATAAATTTTAGAACCCAATAAACACAAATGAATAGTACTTATTATTCTTTTGATTTGTCTAAGCAAAAGAAAAAGAAAAATGAAATAGAGGAGAAATAAGATATTACAATTCTTTTCTTTTATCTTATTTTCACTGAAACTAATTCATTTCTCTCCTATTTCCTCTTCTTCAAGTAAACATGGCATAAATAATAATGCTGGGCATCCATCTACTTGAATTTTAGAAAATCTTGAAACAGATCTTATCTCAATAATCAGACGACTAAAAGTGAATATTGTGCAAAATCATTTGTTACAGAAAAATTATTGCTGACAAATTTTTGACCTTGTACATAATTGTAAAATAAATAGCAAATAGCATAATGGACAACTAACGGTAAATTTACCATGTGATAGTAAAGAGTGAGAGACTTCAATATTTTCTGATGCTGGACGAGGGCCAATCTCAACATCTAAAAAAGACATAAATGTAGTAAGCAAATTTCATTAAAAAATCGAACAAGAAAGAAAATTCTACAGATTAGCTTACCGCCAAGACTACTAAAATGAAGGTTCCTCTGAATTTCACACACCTGGTCCCTGAATATGTAAGAATGATGTCCAAGTAAATTTCAAATTATACAGGTTCTAAAAAAAATCCCAAGAACCAGCAGAGCTAGCAATGCCAAAATCAACTACTACCATATATAACAGCATCCTGGAACCTCTTGAAAACTCAGTGCAAATTCCACATCTAGTTCTGGATCCTTCCATGAGATTATGGTCTCTATTAAACAGAAAAGGGAGTTTCAGAAACTCATGAAATTATTTACAATTTACCAGCTTACATCTATAAATTAAACAATAGCATCACCTTCTTGCCTTCGGTATATATCATTTGAAGAGATGCAATGTGAAAGTAAGATTTCATCATCTTCCTCATCAACCACAATCAGGCCAAGATCCTCAGTTCCCTTAAATTATTAGGATGTCATAAGATCAAATGGAAAGGAAATCTTGGAAGGGAAAAGAAATATGTTTAAGTATGCATACAAAATGACTACAACAACAACAACAACAACAAAGCCTTATCCCACTAGGTGGGGTCGGCTACATTTGTGCTAACCAACATTTGTGCTGATTCAGACTAGCGCTTTGAAACAGTAGATATTTTACCATTGATTGGCACTTCCCTAGTAGCCATCATTTTGTCACTTGGAACTAGTACATTGGGTTCAAGATATTTATTGAACTTTTAATGGAATCATGAAGTTAAGGAGGGAACACCATATTGTTATTATTCACTATTGGAGATTCGTGTAAGTCTTCCAGGTTGGTTTACTTCAGAGGAAGGAAGTCAGTGTTAGCAAAGGAAGGGGGGAGGGTCACACGGAGAAAGCTTATGTTAGTCCTACAAGTAAACTATTGTGGGAAGGGAAACCTGAAGATACTACAGAATCAATTTACCTAAAATGTCTTCACCCAAACATAGGCAGACATGGAGGGAGGGAGAGGAAGCCTATCTGAAATATCCATTATAGACAAACTTTCAAGTTCAGAAGTCGAATCACATTTTTCACTCCCCTTCTTAGCTCTACTTGTAAGTTTCAACCATGGCTTCTTCCATCAGCTACCTCCCCAATGATTCCATCGCCCTCAACTTAGTCATTGTGCCAGGACCGCTCTCATGGTCCATGGTACACTAGAGCAGTTCCCAACAAACACTGACTACATCAGAGAAGAGCAAATAGGAATGAAAAGTGACGGAGATGGGTGGATAAATGAAAGGAAAAGAAGATTTAATAACATTTTTCTCATCAAGGAATTGTCCTACAATTTTGAATTTTATACATCCACAAAGAAGAAGAAGAATACATGAAAGGCGGCAGCACAACATGGAAAACAAGGGAGAAGGTGTTCCATAGCATATTAACAAGGAAAGTGCTATGGGTTTCGGTCATTGGTCATCATCTACAACCATAAGATGGAGGTTGTAGATAAGTAGACGAGGGAGAAGCAAAGGATAATTTGGTTATTTCCTTCATTTCTTTCTTCCCATTCCCAACACCTAAGTAAACAACTTTGTTTCCTCTTCTTCCACATCCTTTTGTTCCCTCATTGATCACCCTCCATCCTCTCTAGTTGCAGTAACCATTGTAAACATAGTCTTAGACCTAACTAATTATTCATAAATATAGGTATCAGACAACGTCTAGTAGTCTTGTTATTTATGACAATACCACTATGTAATAAATACGAAATATGTCCAATTATATCTTATATCTAATAGTCTTTATGGTGACGAATAGGATTTGAAAAGTCCAACACAACTATATGAAAACATAGATGACATCTTTACTTTACAAGACCATGGTGTTACGATAACATCAGTATAAATAAAATACTATAACCCTTAACACTCAGCAACATTACCTTACAAACCTACTTTTTTTCATTTATAAACTTTTTTGAACCGTCAAAAATAAGAGTGAACTAAGAAACATCGAGAAAGGCCTTAGCACATTTAGACAAAATGAATAGGAATTTCTTAATTGCAATCTTCAAACATAATAAAAAAAATTAAGAAAGAATATAGAAAGAGAGTAAAAAACCTCCAAATAATCAACCCTGACATGCCCTGTTCCATGGTCATCCCAATTGCCTTCATCATTCAATCGGTAAACCTTAACACGCTAAGCCATTTTGTAAACAAAATAGTTAGTAATACAAAATTCATACAAGGTCCATTATAGTTGAATCAACCAAAAAAATCAAACTGAAGTGATAATATCAAACTAAATAGTAAGATGGATAAAAGGATCCATAAATTATAAAAAAAAAGGGAATAGACCATCAAGATAGTCCATCTATTGTAATCATTAAAAAAAAATTCAAATGGAGCTTATCCCAATAACAGAATTGCAACAAAGAAGAGGCTACAAGAACCTTTGGATCATAGAGGAAATCACAATTCACATCATATTTCTTACATACTTGAATTGGTCATGCAATAAAAAATCATCCAGAACACCTCCAGAGATTAATCAAACTCAAAAAGCACTAAATGATGAAAGCCACGATAAGAGATGGATATGCAAATGTAAGTTCAGTAATAAGCAAGGAAAGAAAGAAGAATTGTATAATGTACATAGAAGATACTCAGGACTCACAATCAACCATGTCTGATTTTGCCACATTTATTTCACTACATTTCTCACCATGTTACTTGAACTTAAGTTCAAAAATCCAATATAGGCATTGATCTAATTGCCCGTCATCTCATTTTAAGTGATTATATGTGGTCAATAGAGATGTCAATGTTTGATTAAAAATGTTTGTGTTTAGCATGAATATTAGAATGGGCAAAACCAAGACTATCAATAGCATAGTTTCCTATCCAATGTCACGGCAGAGAGTGTCAGAGAGTAGGAATGGGGCAGGAGAAATTAGCTTCAAGGTGGTAAAGAAACCATGACAAAGGGATATATCAGTGAGTTAAAGAGCTAAATGTGAATGCTGCAAATGCTCTATGCAGAAAATAATATAAGTTTCTACATATTTCATTGCATTACCTAACATTCTGTAATAAAATTTCTTATGATAGTTGGCTCTCAACTAACAAACTAAACATCAAAAACTGAGCAAGGGAGGAAGTTTGGCACCATAATGATGTGGTAAGTTAATAGATATCATCTGTGAACCTATCTAGAAACCAAATAAAAATAAAAACTCCACCAAAGTGAATTTAACATACATTGTTAACAAAGCCTACCTTATTAAGAGCCTTCCACAATAATTTAAATGTAACATCTGGGTATATAACTTAACCCACCCGCTCACACTAGGAATTATCATATTATCACCGAGTGACAGCACTAAAAAGGGTTTTTTTTAACAATTCAAATCTTTAGATTTTAAAAATACTGACAAGAAATATTCACATAATGCATTGTCACTCAGTCTTAGCTCTCATTACCAAACATATAGTAAAATTGTTAAGACAAGCTGTCTCGATTGAAGGATCCCTATCCATACTGTACCACATTATGTGAGCAACAACTAAGTAGAGAAAGTGAGTAAAAAGTGCAGTTTAGAGAAATCCAGGCATTTTATTGAAAATTATAGATCCGAAACAAAATTACCACAGCACAAGAAGGTACCTGCAATAACCAAACCCATACGTCCTAAATCAAAGAAATGAACACAAGCATACGTTGGAAACCCAGTAGTCACATTAACTCGGAGAAAACAACATGAATTTCAAAGGTAAAGAAGCAGAAAAACAAAGTGAATATTTGCACAAACGGCGCGAGTACCCAGTACAAACCAAGAAAAGGAAACTAAACCAAAACAAAATCGAACAAAGTGTTTCGAGATAGCCAATAAGCGTGCAATTATGAAAATTCACTACAATAAGCTGCCAATCAGAATACTAGGGCATCAAACAAAAAATCCCAAATCCCACAAGACGAAGCAAGATTTCTTGCATCGGAAAAAAAAACTAACCAGGGAGCTGGAAGCGGGATTAGGTGCCTTGCCCCCGGTGCCCATCACCAGCTCGCCGTCGCTGCAGCTCCTCACTCGCGACGAATCGAGGGGGAAGGGAGGAACCCCGAAAACTGGAAAGGGGCCGGCAGAAGCGGAGGAGGCGAGGAAGCGGGGAAGGATTTAGATGGATAGGGAGGTAGAAACCCTAACGGCCGCAGGAGAAGCCCGAACTCAACCTCTTCTTTCCTCTTTCGACTCCATCGCTCACGCGGTGGGAGGCACACTGGAAGGAATCGTCAGCGAACGACTTTGCTTTGCTTTGTACGACGTTACGAAAATGCCCCCCCTGCTCGCCGAACGGCGTGGTTAAAGCCGTCTCGTTCGAGCTAGGGTTCGGGGAAAGTGGAAGCGGGCTTCCTCGACGTGAGGCGTTGTTCACTGGTGAAAATACCTGAGGCCTGTCTATAGCGGCAGCAAAATTGTCGAATTGTGTGTTGTTACTAAAATAGACACCGTTGGGGGCGGGTGGCGGGCGCGGCTCGGCCGAACCGAGAGAAAACGGGCTAGAGTTTTTCCATGCTGCGTCTGAATCGAATAAGTGATCCGTGGCTTTCGAACTAGGACGGAGCCGACTCACGCTGGTGTCTCAGAATTATTTTTTCCTGGATTTTAATTTTTTTTAATTATTTTCTTTCTTTTTCAATATTTTTATGTATAACAAAATAAAATTGTTTTAATAAAAATATTTTTAAAAATAATAAAAACTCCGCGTATGATTTATTTTCTCTTTTTGTCCGAGAAACGTATTTAGAAATTATAAACGATTTGAAATAATAAATAGAAAATAATCTTTTAATTTAACACTTGATGAATTAAAAATATCTTCTTATGTATTTTAAAGGAAATTACTATGATTTTTTAAAAAAAATACTTTATTCATAATATAACGAGAGTAAATATAATATCAACTTTTTTTATTTTTTAATTGATATCAATTATTCATTTTACATCGATTAACTCTCAAAATAATCAATTCATCTCCATAAAATTTTCCACAAACTATTAAGATAAATCAAAAAAATACTCACATGATCTACAACCCAGTACTCTTAAATCGACTATTCATTAAGAAATCATCCATTAATTTATCAAATTAAGATTTGATACGCGACATATTATTCTTCTCCAACTTAGTTGAATGATTGATTTATGCAATTAATATAAACACATTATCTAATCAGATATATTAAGATTAATTTTAATAAAACATATATGTGTGTGTATGTTTCGGAAGCAAATGACGAATATAGCGAATCATCAAAGCGCAACCCATGGTGACAATGACAGGAAGAGGATGTCAACGCCTGCAGCATTAACACGAGCATAAAGGGAATTCACCGGAAGAAGTTTCGGTGGAACCTTCTCCGATGTTCAAGTTAGAACTCTCTCTTTTAAGAAAAACAATAAGAAATCAAACTACTCTCATTTTGGAAAGTTTACCCACTTTACCTGGGTGTCGAAACATCTATATACCTGATGTCTTCCTCCCACATGCCCCTGTCTTCCCCTCCACGTTCCTTAATCATCGGTTACTTGATAGCTATTCTTTTCTAGTAACAGTCACTGTGACTATTAAGGCTCTAATTACTATACGTTGCGAACAATAATTACCTAATAACTTTTCCGTTATGGAAAGAGGAGCGGGTAGTCGAAGCTTGCTTTTCTTATCCCTATGTTGATCTTCAAGATCAACTCTCCCGAGTCAATCTCGGAGTCCTATATGTTGGAGATCGGTGTACGGCTAGAGGGGTAAATAGCTCATTGCCCCCAATTCAATCGTTTCTTCCTACACAGTTAGTTTATGCAAGCGAAATAATATAAACTAAAACTAACAAAAAGGAAAACAAACCAATTTTCGTGGTTCGGAGATAAAGCTCCTACTCCACAACAGTCCGTAAGGTGGACGATCCTGATCCATCGGTGGATGAGTCCCCGGAAGACCTCCGACTAGCTTGCGTAGCACCTTGTAGGTGAAGAAACCTCGCCACAACTCACACAAGATTCCTGAGCACAAAGACTATTAATTGGTCTTTAACCAAAGCCAATTTCGTCAACCCTAGCCAGCCAACTAAACTCTCTTAAATAAAGCTCGTAACTGAACTAGTCGTTACCAGTCGACTGGTACCAACACCAGTCGACTAGTTCCAACCGAATCCGAATGTTACAGCCCATTGTTCGAATTCCAGTTGACACCAGTCAACTGCACAGAAGATCAGTCGACTAATTTTTCTGTGTCTTACACAGTCGACTGCCCAAACCATAAACCCAGGGTTTCCCTCCCCGAGTACAATTCTCTCAGCACTTGGACCCTCACGACTTAGCTTATTCTTCACTTAGCGACCTCGACCTGTTGCCTTCAAGTCTTCTTTGACTTTGGCTCTCATCTCTCGGATGTATATGAGCCCGCAGCTCATCCTAATGTCATCCTTCGGGTGTGCCTCGAAGTGCGCTTCCCTCGGCTCATCGTTCCTACTTTTTCCATGGTCCCTCGGATGCAAACAAGCCCGCGGCTTGTCTCCTGATGTCATCCTTTACCGGACCCGAAGTCGTCCAGCTAAGCCTATATGTATCTTGCAAACCTGCACACTGATAAGTACCATTTTGTTGATTATTTTAATTGCTAAAATTCATGTTTGACCAATGTTTTACTTGCTTAATTGTGATTTTACCCTAGGTTTTAGAACTTACCTTTATTTTGGACTTAATTGCAAATTTACACATATTTGGATTATTTGGCCACTAAATTTTTGTAGGCATGAAAGGTTCATGGACCTAGGGCATACTGGGTCAAACTTGAGTCGGAAGTGAAGCCGGATCGAGTTATCAAGCTTCGGATTAATCCGGATCGTCCGATTCAAAAGCGGCTAGATCTGAGCCATCCGGGACCATCTAAGACAATCCGAGCTAGGGTTAGGGTTGATCAAGCACTCTGATCAAGATTTGAAGGTTTCATCCCAATCAGAGCTCAATCAACCGTTGGATCAAGCTCGGAGGGCTCTAGATCGTCCATTCAAAGATTAGGGTGATCTGGACCATCCGTTGTACATCTGGAGGATTCGAGCTACCACAAGGCAGATCCTGACCCCAGATCATCATCATCAAAGTTTGGATCAAATCAGAGCAAGATTAGCCGTTGGATCTCCTCAAATCAATCTGAGCCGTCCAATGTTAATTACTTAAGGAAAATTTCCACAGCTCCCTTCGTCGCGTCTCCGCCGTTTCTTCGTCTTCTTCGTTTTGTTCTTCATTTCTTCAGTAGAGTTCTTCATCCAAGAGGCGCGGCCACTCGATCCTTCATTAGAACAAGTACTAGGTCAGTGGGGAGAGCTCACTGAGACGTTTCCAGCTTGAATTTTGCCCAAAGACAGAGTTTCGTGAGGTTTCAGTAGCTCTGTCATCCGATTTCATCAATCTCTGTTGTGCACCATCTTCATTTCATCCGAGCTATCTGGAGGGGTTCCCTGGAAGGCTCGGAGCATTCCCAAGTCCTTATCGCAAGCCACCGCAGCTGGATTGAAGGATTCGGATGCAGTTTTCAGCTTGAGCAGAGTTTGAATGGATTTGATCGTAGAGACAGATTTTCCACTGATTTGCTGAGCTTACGGGTTCGAGGCTCACCCTTGCGTGACGAACAAGGAGTACTTGACCTAAGAGAGTGATTGAGTTTAGTTTTCTTATTGTATTTCCATTTCTAGCTGTAATTTCTATTTCTGAATGTTATTTCTGTTACTGTTTTTTTTGTATCAGCTGTAGTTAACTTTCCGAATTGCTTTCTGCTTTAATTAGTGTTAATTTCTGCACTTGTAGTAGCTAGATTGCTTGTTTACTTAACACTTCATTTAAGTTCAGTTGTTTAGCAATTAATTCATGCGTATCAATGTATTTCTGCACATTAGTTTTAAGATGTTGCGTGCCAGTTTCAAGTTCTGCAATTAACTTTAGTTTCTGAATGTTGATTCAGTTGAATTCAGGTTTCTGATTTGTGTTTCTGCCGTAATTAGCTTTCAATTTCTGCAGTGTTATTAGATAAGTTGTTTGTTTAGTGATCACTTGCATTTAATTTCAGTTTTGAATCTGCACTCTTGCTTTGCAATGGATTCAATTCTGCACATCATGCTTAGTTCCTGAAATTCGGTTTCATTTGAGTTAATTTCTGCATGTATTGGCTGCTGGATTCTGTACCGGAGTTGTTTACCTCACATCCACTTGCTTCACACCAGCTGCCGGTTTGAATTTGCATCCAACTTGTAGCCGCATACCTGCAGTTTACTGCAGTTTCTGCAATTCTTCAGCGTTCCTGCAGCTTACTGCAGTTTCTGCAGTTGTGGTTGTGCCAAGTTGCTGAAATCTGCCTTGTTCTGCATTTCTGCCATTCATTCCTGCATCAAGACATTTCTGAATAGATCATCTAGTTACTGCACTGAGTATCAAATTCCGGCACATAGTTTCCTCAGCTTTTGCGCATCAAGTGTGCTAAATTCTGCAGGATTGAATTCTGCACTGATTTGTATCAGAATGTAACCCTATCTTGGAGTGTATGGCTGTGCTTGAAATCAGTTTTATTTACATTCGATTTGTCTCGGAATTGTAGTCTCGTTTTGGCTTATAAACCTTATCCCTTGCGTATCAATTTTGCTAAGTTTTTGCATGATTGAAATCTGCACTTAATTTGGTTGCTTCACATCCATTTACTTAATATCAATTGCTTCACATCAATTGTAGATCTGCCCTTGTATCAAGTAACCAATCAAAATTGCACTTAGCTTTAGCTTTTGGCACATGAGTTTTTCCTTCACTTGGTATCAAGTTAAGTTTCGGCTTGAGTGGTGATGCTTTAAGTTTTAAATCAGTTTGTAGTGTATTCTTGCAATCGAAATCAGATCTGTGCTTTTTCCAAAATTGTGTAAATGCCTTGATGAGATTTTCCATTGGTTGAGTCCATGAATTGCCATTACTTTGTTTAAGTTTGCGTGGTTAAGTTTCCTTCTTTCTATTGCTTTTTTTTCATTTCTAATCGCATTCCAAACCCAAATCACATTCGAAACCCAAATTCACAAACGACACATATATACAAGCTCGAATCAAACAAACTATCAACTAGTCCCGAGGAAAAATACGACCTGTGGCCCCTTTACTACGTTTTCATATTTTTGATTTCAAAAAGGGTTTCTAGCATTTTATTTATTCATACACTTCTAAATTCTGATGGACCCACACATTTCGTGACAACTTAATCTAGTATTTCAGGTTCGTCAAATTTTGGCGCCGTTGCCGGGGAAGCAACTAGTTGATTTGTTTGATTTTTGCTTGTGTACTTTGGGCATATCATTTGATTCTATTTTATTGTGCTTTATCTTTTGTATACGGTTGCTGTCATTTTTCTTGTTTGCTTTGTGACATGACTGCCAGTTCAAAAATGTTCTCATCTACTTACCAGCAGCCGTGTCCACAATTTCAGCAGCAACCTTTCAATCAGCCACCGAATCAAGATTTCCAATAGTCTTGTGCGAATTTTCAGCAACCAAATCAGTTTTTTCAGCCACAATGTCAACAATTTCAACAAGATTTTCAGCCAAATCAGAATTTTCAGATTGGGCAGCCACAATTCCAGAATTTTCAGCCCCAATTCCAGCAATTTCAGCTCAACTTTCAGCAACCTTATCAACAAGATCAATCACTTTTTCAAGGAATTCAGCAAGGGTACCAAGATAATTTGAATTTCCAACAACCATATCAATTTCCACAGCAATTTCAGCCTTGCAACCAGAATTTCCAGCAACAAAATCAGAGTTTCCAGCCCGTTCCATTTCAGTCCTCACTACCGCAATGGCCACTTCAAAACCAGAATTTTCAGGGCGGTAATTCTCAACTAGTTCAACCATCCTTTCAGCCACAATTTCAACAATTTCAGCAGGATTTTCAGCAGGAGTTCCAACCAATTCAGCCCAACCAATATCAAAATCAGAGTGGATCACAACCTTCACAGCAATATTTTCCACAAAACGATCAGAATTTTCAGCCCCCATTTCAGAGTTTTCAATTTCAGCACCATAATTTTCAGCAATCTCCACCTAATTGTGAACCAAATTTTCAGCAGTTAAATAAGCTTATGCAACCATTTGATCGGCCCCCACAGTCTCCATTTCAGAAGCACAGCCTCCTCTTGGTCTTCAGCAGCCTTATGTTACATTTCAAGACCAACAGGGGTTCCACACTAACCAAGGAGGCTTTGAGAGTCCTGATTGGAGTGAGGCTCAACAACAGAGGATGGTGGAGATGTGTCAACAAATTTTACAACAACAGCAAAGTTCTCAAGAACAATAACAGAAATTTTTTCAAGAACAACAACAAAGGCTTCAAAACATGCAAGATCAATTGAAACAAAGTCAAGCCCAAGAATCAGGACAATTATCTTTTCAAGCTACTCTTAATTCTGAGAGCCCCGGAGTTGGTTTTATATCAGTTCAAGATATTACTGAAGGAGCATGCATAGGAGATGATTCTACGGGTGTAGGGGATTGCACTAAGCCCCAGGGATCACCACAAGATTCAGAGGATGAACCAGGAAGTGTAGGGACTTGCATGGTGGAAGCAAGAACCCAAGGATCACCTGTTTTTGTTGAGTGTCCACCAGAACCCGAACCTGAAGAGGAGATTGCACATTACCAGGAGGAGCCAATAATTACATCTACTCTTGTAGAACCTTCAGGTATTTTTTAGCATGATCAGGTAAGTCTTCCACCTATTCTTTCTGAAAATTGTATTGAGATACCTCAAACTAATTTTATTGTTTGTGATATACTTAGGGATGCATCTCTTGTAGAATTTGAGTGTGAAAAATTTTTAGAAGTGCCTAGTGTTGTTGATTGTTGTGATGAGTCTTTTGATATATCTTATGCTGCAAATAATTGTGAAAAATTCATTGAGGCACCTAACATTGATTTCATTGGTTGTAATACATTGCTTGATACATCCTTGGTAGAAAATAATTGCGAAATTTTTATTGAAGTGTCAAAAATTGATTTCATTATTTGTGATGAATTTCTGGATGCAAACTTTGTAGGAAATAATTGTGAAAAATTTATTGAGGCACCACAAATTGATTTAATTGGATGTGATGTAGTTTTGGATACATTTCATGCAGAGACTGATATTATTTTATTTCCTTCTTACCCTGCACGCTTGAGAGGGGTATTACATTGTTTTGCAGGGTCTAGAAGACTTCTGGAGTGGGTACTCCATCTGAACAGACTCCAGCCTCCTGGAAAATCTTTCAAAAGGCATCAAGAAGGAGGAGTTGATTTTACTTTAATTCGAAGCACTCCACCTCTTACATGGGTCTTATACCTAAATCGTCTGCGGCCACCTGAACAAATTTTTGTGAAATTCAAGTGTGGGGGAGTCCTAATTCTCTCAGCCACCCAGACTCCTCCACTACCACGATGGAGGCTACTTCTGGATAGACTCCGTCCACCAGAAATAAAGGGGAGATTGTTCTTTCTTGTATTTTCTTTTATTGCATGTTTCATTTTTATGCCTTCTAGAATTTTCCTTTAAATTGAGTCCTTGCTAATAAATGCATGAGTAGAGTAGAATGCATAGGAATCATTGTAAATACCTTATTTTTTTCGCACTTTTTCTTGCATAACTAGGAATAAATGTATCCCTCTGGTTATCCCATAGCATTTTAGAGTCTTTTGGAAAGTAAATTAAATTTGGTTGTCAAAACTTAGGGTTTGAGCTAATGGATGAATTCTTGGATGCTTGAGTACTACTTTGTTTTAGATTCTTGATTGAGGACTTGAGATGAATTATTTTTGCCTAGTGAGAATTAGCCTTATATTTGTGACACACATATGTTATTGCACTCTAGAACTTGCTTAGGTTCTTTCAAAATCATATTTCAATGATTGAATCACATCTATAGAAACTAATCAATTTGTTTACCCTTCCATGTCAATTTTTGGCACTAATCATGTCTACTTTATTTGTCTGTCCTTATTCCTACTCTTAACCCCACTTATCTTTGGACTTGTTTGTTTGAAATGTTTCTTAATGCTACTTTTCCCGAGACAGACAAAGATTTAAGTGTGGGAGAGTGACTAATGTTTTGGAAAGATTGGTATCAAAGAGGCACTTCATTTGAAAAAAAAAATTCATGTGCTAAGTGAGTGAGTTTGGTGCCAAGAATGAGCAAGAGAGATGGAAGCAATTTGACATCTAGATTCCTTATCACATTTTGAAGATCAAAGTGGCACGCAAGAAAAGAAAAGAAGAACAAAAATCTGCAATGAGGAGAAAAATGGCACCAAATGAAGAAAACTTGTGCCAAAAAGAAAAAAATTTCTGCGAAGCTACTTTTTGGGCAGAATTATTAGGAATCAGCCACACTTTGTTGGAGGCCTGAAATGCAACTGTACAATCTGAAGACAAGCTGAATTAAAGTGGAATATAAGCTGAGAATCTGAAAAATTTGTGCCAAGAATACCAAGAGTTGATGTGAAGCATGTTTTGATCAGGGAATCTGAACTGCATGGAAAAGGTTGCTGCCGAGTGTTGAATTTGGAGCTACTGAAATAAAACAAACTGAATGGAAGGGAAGTTGCAAGGTGCTGAAAGAGAATCTGTTGAAGAGCTGATGTGAATCTGCTGAAAAGAAAAAAAAATTAGTTAGAATGTTATAAGGCAGATTTGTACCAACTTTAAGTTGAACTTGTGCTTCCTTAATTAGCAGTGCCTTGCCGAACCTTAACAGAACTTGCAGAATGGTTTTTGATTGAACTAAACTTCTTGGGAGCATAATTTGAACTACTAAATGAAATCAGCAATGAGGTGATAATGAAGAAATGGTAGTGTAGTGCCGAAATACCAAGTGAGCATTTAATTCTTCACTTTCCATTCGATGCAAGCTTCTATTGATGTTAATTGTTTGAGGAATCAGATTCTTGATTCTGAAATGAACTGAAGTGGAGCTGGAATCTGAAAAAGAAAAAAAAAGAAGTGAAAGTAGTGTGCCAACTTTAAGGTGAAGTGTATCAAGAAGAGTTGAAAGGGTTGTTTAGTGAAAGTTGTATGTTGAGTATCTATGTTACTTGATTCCTCATGTTCTCTGATGATTTAAATCTGATCTGCAATGCTCCAATAGAAGATTAAGAGCAGAGAGAGAAAAAAAAGAGAAAGAAAAACAGTTTGAAAAAAATTTGAGAAGAGAGAAACAAAGTTAGCACACAAAATGGAATGTTGGTACCATGAAAACAAGTGGAGTTTTTCTCATCCGGATTTAAGCCTTGCTCCAATACATTCTGAGCCTTACTAGAGAGAAAGAAAGAAAGAAAAAAATCTGAGAAAAGAAATTGGCACGCAATAGCACAAATTGGCACAATGAGGTCAAGGAAGGGGTTTTCATCCAAATCAAAGGAATTATTCAAGTTTGACTTCACCACACCTTTTGATCTCACTAGAGGACTGCAAGAGGGCAAAGCGCATTGGAAACATCCTTGAGCACTCAAGTCTTCCACCTTATCAATTTTTCCATTTTCTTGATTTTTACTCCATTTTTTACCATTCTCTATATTTTTCACTTGTTTTTGTAGATATTGATCCTAATCATGACTAATGGAGGAGATTAGATAATAAGCAAGTCTATGGTAGTGCAAGAAGCATATGTGTTTGAGTGAGCTCCACTTCCATCATCAACTTAGAACTTAAGGAGAGAGCCACCAAAACTTCCCTTGAAAGGCTAATGAGTTAAATTCATCTCAATGACTCATGATGGATGAAAAGGCTAAGTTGTTAATTTAAGGACAAGATACTAATCCATAGAGCTTAGATTTATGAGAATTGACGACCCTAGGTAATTTCTTTTCATTTGCTTCTAATTATGCTTAAGAAAGCCTAAGGGATTCATACTTAGTAGATTCGCGAGACGCTCAAGCTTAAGTGTGGGGGAGTTAATAAGTACCATTTTGTTGATTATTTTAATTGCTAAAATCCATGTTTGACCAATGTTTTACTTGCTTAATTGTGATTTTACCCTAGGTTTTAGAACTTACCTTTATTTTGGACTTAATTACAAATTTACACATATTTGGATTATTTAGCCACTAAATTTTTGATCTATTTTTGTAGGCATGAAATGTTCATGGACCTAGGGCATACTGGGTCAAACTTGAGTCGGAAGTGAAGCCGGATCGAGTTATCAAGCTTTGGATTAATCCGGGTCGTCCGATTCAAAAGCGGCTAGATCTGAGCCATTCGGGATCATCTAAGGCAATCTGAGCCAGGGTTAGGGTTGATCAAGCACTCTGATCAAGATCTGAAGGTTTCATCCCAATCAGAGCTCAATCAACCGTTGGATCAAGCTCGGAGGGCTCTAGATCGTCCATTCAAAGATTAGGGTGATCTGGACCATCCGTTGAACATCTGGAGGATCCGAGCTACCACGAGGCAGATCCTGACCCCAGATCATCATCATCAAAGTTTGGATCAAATCAGAGCAAGATCAGCCATTAGATCACCTCAAATCAATCTGAGTCGTCCAATGTTAATTACTTAAGGAAAATTTCCACAGCTCTTCCCTTTGTCGCGTCTCCGCCGTTTCTTCGTCTTCTTCGTTTTGTTCTTCATTTCTTCAATAGAGTTCTTCATCCAAGAGGCGCGACCACTCGATCTTTCATTAGAACAAGTGCTAGGTCAGTGGGGAGAGCTCACTGAGACGTTTCCAGCTTGAATTTTGCCCAAAGACAGAGTTTCGTGAGGTTTCAGTAGCTCTGTCATCCGATTTCATCAATCTCAGTTGTGCACCATCTTCATTTCATCCGAGCTATCTGGAGGGGTCCCCTGGAAGGCTCGGAGCATTCCCAAGTCCTTATCGCAAGCCACCGCAGCTGGATTGAAGGATTCGGATGCAGTTTTCAGCTTGAGCGGAGTTTGAATGGATTTGATCGCAGAGACAAATTTTCCACTGATTTGCTGAGCTTACGGATTCGAGGCTCACCCTTGCGTGACGAACAAGGAGTACTTGACCTAAGAGAGTGATTGAGTTTAGTTTTCTTATTGTATTTTCATTTCTAGCTGTAATTTCTATTTCTGAATGTTATTTCTGTTACTGTTTTTTTTGTATCAGCTGTAGTTAACTTTCCGAATTGCTTTCTGCTTTAATTAGTGTTAATTTCTGCACTTGTAGTAGCTAGATTGCTTGTTTACTTAACACTTCATTTAAGTTCAGTTGTTTAGCAATTAATTCATGTGTATCAATGTATTTCTGCACATTAGTTTTAAGATGTTGTGTGCCAGTTTCAAGTTCTGCAATTAACTTTAGTTTCTGAATGTTGAATCAGTTGAATTCAGGTTTCTGATTTGTGTTTCTGCCGTAATTAGCTTTCAATTTCTGCAGTGTTATTAGATAAGTTGTTTGTTTAGTGATCACTTGCATTTAATTTCAGTTTTGAATCTGCACTCTTGCTTTGCAATGGATTCAATTCTGCACATCATGCTTAGTTCCTGAAATTCGGTTTCATTTGAGTTAATTTCTGCATGTATTGGCTGCTAGATTCTGTACCGGAGTTGTTTACCTCACATCCACTTGCTTCACACCAGCTGCCGGTTTGAATTTGCATCCGACTTGTAGCCGCATACCTGCAGTTTACTGCAGTTTCTGCAATTCTTCAGCGTTCCTGCAGCTTACTGCTGTTTCTGCAGTTGTGGTTGTGCCAAGTTGCTAAAATCTGCCTTGTTCTGCATTTCTGCCATTCATTCCTGCATCAAGACATTTCTGAATAGATCATCTAGTTACTGCACTGAGTATCAAATTCCGGCACATAGTTTCCTCAGCTTTTGCGCATCAAGTGTGCTAAATTCTGCAGGATTGAATTCTGCACTGATTTGTATCAGAATGTAACCCTATCTTGGAGTGTATGGTTGTGCTTGAAATCAGTTTTATTTACATTCGATTTGTCTCGGAATTGTAGTCTCGTTTTGGCTTATAAACCTTATCCCTTGCGTATCAATTTTGCTAAGTTTTTGCATGATTGAAATCTGCACTTAATTTGGTTGCTTCACATCCATTTATTTAATATCAATTGCTTTACATCAATTGTAGATCTGCCCTTGTATCAAGTAACCAATCAAAATTGCACTTAGCTTTAGCTTTTGGCACATGAGTTTTTTCTTCACTTGGTATCAAGTTAAGTTTCGGCTTGAGTGGTGATGCTTTAAGTTTTAAATCAGTTTGTAGTGTATTCTTGCAATCGAAATCAGATCTGTGCTTTTTCCAAAATTGTGTAAATGCCTTGATGAGATTTTCCATTGGTTGAGTCCATGAATTGTCATTACTTTGTTTAAGTTTGCGTGGTTAAGTTTCCTTCTTTCTATTGCTTTTTTTTTCATTTTTAATCACATTCCAAACCCAAATCACATTCGAAACCCAAATTCACAAACGACACATAAATACAAGCTCGAATCAAACAAACTATCAACTAGTCCCGAGGAAAAATACGACCTGTGGCCCCTTTACTACGTTTTCATATTTTTGATTGCAAAAAGGATTTCCAGCATTCATACACTTCTAAATTTGGAGGACCTACTTTCGTGACAGTCTATTTTGGGTCCGTCACACACTCTCACATACACATATCAAATACAAGGGTAAACCTAACTTAAACCTTTTGCCCAAACATCAAAACACATGGCCACTCCGGACTATAGATTGCTCCAACAATCTCCCCCTTTTTAATGTTTGGTAATATATTTAAGTTAGGGAAATCAAATAACAAATACAATGTTAAATACAAATTTGGGCTTACATTGTCAAGGCTTCACCTTGGACTTATACCACCAATATATATACAATCAAACATACATTGATTCTATCACAAGGCATCGCTACACCTAAACTCCCAAATGATTTAGGATTTTTACCAACCAGGCTTTTTTAAAACCTCTCTAAGGCTCCCCCTATATTAGACTTACAAAGGCTTTTTAAGAACCTCTCCAAGGTTCCCCCTTTGCCAATAAATGAGCAACAATGCTCCCCTTTCACCTAAGCTCCCCTTTGACCTAGGATTTCTTGCAAAGGCATGTTTGATTTCTCACTTAAATCTAATATTTCTCCTCCTTTATCACACATCAAAAAGAACTCCAATAATATCCCAATTATTTGATTCTTTAACCTCTAATGATCATAAACAAAGTGTATTAACCCCCATAAGATTATACACTTATTTTATATCATTATGATACTTTTTCAACTGCTGAAAAATAGTTTCAGCCTGTATCAGTCAACTAAGACAGTTACCATTCGATTGACCTAGCCAAAAAACCATACAGTAGATAGTCTCTCTCTAGACAGCACTGTTACCAGTCGACTGCCCCCTGAGTCAGTCGACTGATACCCTGATTTCAGCTTTTTCAACATTCTGAACCTAATTTCAGAAATGCATAACTAATTCCACATATTTCCAAATATTTTCAAATTATGTGGAAAATTTTATAATACTCATGTCTACTTGGGAAAAATAGATTCAAAATGTAGTCTCTCTCTAGACAACACTATTACCAGTCGACTGCCCCTGAGCCAGTCGACTGATACCCTGATTTCAGTCTTTTCAGCATTCTGAACCCAATTCTAGAAATGCATAACTAATTTCACAGATCTCCAAAAATTTCCAAATTGTGTGAAAAAATTTATGATACCCGTGTCTACTTGGGAAAAATACATTCAAAAGTCCTAGTTTTAGCCTTGACATAAAATTCAAATCTATCTGAATGGTTCAATAGAAAATTGACCTAAAGTCCTAGTTTTGGCCTCCTCTTGATATATTTGCCTATACCAAATCACAATGCATTCGTAGCATTGGTTTATATGACATCTATACATAAAAAACTAATTTTCATGCAATATGACCCCAATGTCATATTTTCATGCACGACACTCAATTCTAATGTGCCAAATCCCTAGGATTGAGACTCAAATCCGTCTCCAAATCCTTTAGCAGATTTCATGGTCTATATAGACTTCCGGGAGAAATCCTCCCGAGATTCATTGACCATGGGTCCCAACTTGGCTCCTAGAGCTCCCCCTTGAGCTCTTAGCATTTGCCACCTCCCTAGGTGACTTATCTATAATCACAAGGCCACATCGGTGTACCTCCGGTGACTTTTGACTTATAAACCTAACATTTTTAACCTTGGACACCTTGTCCTTGGTTAAATTCTTCTTTTTTCCTTTAAATGACCTTCCCTTGCCATTCTTGGGCTTTCCTTTACTATAGTCATATAACACCCTTGCATATGATTTCTCCATAGCATTGGAAAATTTAGATCAATATTCTAAACCCGATCTATCATTGTTGGATTTTTGTCCACCCAACACCATACCTAAACCCTTAGATCCAATAGTGAATCTATCTAGGGCTTTCTCTAATTTAGCAAGTTTTGCCTTCAAAGCTTGATTTTTTTCCTTTCTAGGTTCTTAAACCTAGAATTGATATGCCCACCTTGGACATTCCTAGACTTACCTATTTGTCTAGGCATATATCTCTCTTTCATGGGATAAATACCTTGGTCCTTAGGTCTAATTGTCTTAGTTTTATTATGACATTATTTTCTAGGGTTTTGATTTACATGATTAACCCTATTTTTATCATGATATCTAAAACCATAATTATGCATGGGAAAATAATTAGCATTATAATTTCTAGAATACATAGAGGAGTTTAAATTTGAATTACATTTTCAAATTAAAGTTAGGGATTACCTCCCTTATGTTGGGACCTTGACGTTTAGCTAGAGGGAGGTGAATAGTTACTTTTCGATTTTTCTACCTACAAGTTGTTAGTGCACAAGCAAAATAACAAAAACTAAAACTAACAACTAAGAAAGACACGTCGATTTACGTGGTTCGGAGATGAAACTCCTACTCCACAGCTATCCATAAGGTGGACGATCCAGATCCTTCGGTGGATGATTCCCCGGAACACCTCCGGCTAGCTCTTGTTGCTCCTTGTGGGTGGAGAAACCTCGCCACAACCCGCAACACCTTCCTGAGCTCTTAGACTACTAATTGGCTTTTAACCAAAGCCAATTTCATCAAGAACTTTCAGCCAAACCGGGCCCCTTTAAATAGTGTTCTATGCTGAAATGATCGTTACCAGTCAACTGGTCAAGCACCAGTCGACTAGTCCCACTTAGATTCGAATGTTACAACCCAACGTTCAAATTTCAGCTGTTATCAATTGACTGATCCATGGGTAGTCGACTGATCTTTCTGTGGACTTTATCAGTCGACTGCCCTAGCACCAGTCGACTGGTCCACTTCTAAACCTAAGATTTCCCTTCCCGAGTACAATTCCCTCAGCACTCGACCCCTCACGACTTAGCTGACTCTTCATCCAGCAGCCTCGATCTGTTGCCTTCAAGCCCTCTTCAACTTTGGCTCTCGTCCCTCGGATGCATGCAAGCCCACGACCTGTCTCTCATGCCCTCTTTCGCGTATGCCTCGAAGTTCGCTTCCCTCGACTCATCATCCCTGCTTTGTTTATGGTCCCTCGGATGCATGCAAGCTCACAGCTTGTCTCCCATGCCATCCTTCACCGGTCCCGAAGCCGTCCAACTAAGTTCATGTGTATCCTGCAAAACCTGCACACTCAAATACACATATCAAACACAAGGGTGAACCTAACTTAAACCCTTTGCCCAAACATCAAAACACATGGTCGCTCCGGACCATAGATTGCCCCAATAATCTCCCTCTTTTTGATGTTCGGCAATACATTTAAGCTAGAGAAAACAAATACAATGCTAATAACCATTTGGACTTACGTTGTCAAGACTTCACCTTGGACTTATATCGTCAATGCATATGCAATGTAAACATGGATCCTATCACAAGGCAACCCCACACCTAAACCTCCCCAATGAGTTTTAGGACTTTTACTAAAATGGGTTTTTTAAAACCTCTCCAAGGCTCCCCCTATATTGTGTTGGTGCAGGAAGCACCATATCGAACCTTGTTTTGATATTGACAAAGGATTCAAAGTTAAGTTTATTTGGTGATCTAACAATGTTACTCAAGTGTGCAGGAAAAGTCCTAGCGAAGGGCTGCTAGGCACCTGGCGAAGGGCTGCCAGGAAACAAAGTCCTAGCGAAGGGCTGCTAGGCACCTGGCGAAGGGTTGCCAGGAAACAAAGTCCTAGCGAAGGGCTGCTAGGAACCTGGCGAAAGGCTGCCATGATACAAAGCCCTAGCGAAAGAATGCTAGGCACCGGGCGAAGGACAGCTCGGCATCCAAGACCTGGCGAAGGACCGCGAGGCAAAAGTCCAACCAGAGGAACGGTTGGCATCAGGTAAATTCTCCCGAGAGGAGTAGGTGAGGACGCGTTCCCCGTCGAGGGAACAGTAGGCGTCGGTTCGACCTAGGGCTCCGTTTGGGAGGCCCAAAGTCAGAACCAAGACAGCTAAGGCTGTATGAAACTAACAACTTATTGCTTTTTGTTGTTTTCATACTAACCCTGGATGCAGGACCAAAGGAACGAGTGTCTGCAGCTCAGAAAGCCTCAAAGGAGTGAGGCAGCAGCTGAGTAGGGCGCCCTGAGTGTCCAGGGCGCCCCCAAGGTGAAGATGAAACAAATGAAGCAAATGTGCCTCGACTGAATACTGGCCAGGGCGCCCTCAGCAGCCAGGGAGCCCTCAGCAGCCAGGGCGCCCTCAGCAGCCAGGGCGCCTTCCGCGTCCAGGGCGCCCTCAGCAGCCAAGGCGCCCCGCGCCTATGCCAGCGAAGCCAATCACCCTTATCCAGCCGAGAAGCCCGCGCGGAAGGAGTCAAGCAAGGCGCCCTCAGCGTCCAGGGCGCCCCCAGGGTCAAACCTCATCCCTATTCGGGTGGGATAAAGTTTGACCGAGCGAAGCTCGGATCGCTTGACACATGGGGGGGCACCCCCGACGTCCAGGGCACCCCGAGGTGCTGTAAATAGCACCCAACGCCCAGGCTTCCAAGAACATCTCGAACACAAAGCTTCTACGCTCTTCTGCTCTCACGCCTCACTCCGGAAACTGCCCAACTCGAGCTGACGACGTCCTGCTGCTCCGGAAAAAGTCAATCCACTCCGGACGTCGGTAAAGAAGAGTGAATTTCAATTTACTGCACTTACTCTGTAATCAATATTTGTAAATTGTTTTTGCGCTTATATAGAATTGCCCAAAGTAAACGGTCAACGACCGTGGGCCTTGGAGTAGGAGTCGACCTAGGCTCCGAACCAAGTAAAACCTCCCGTGTTTGCGTTGTGTGTTTTTACTTCCGCTGTGCAATTTCTCTTAAGTTTTCAAATCCGAAAGTTTTCCGATATTCACCCCGCCCTCTATCGGTTCTCTCGATCCAACATATTGGATTTACAAAGGCTTTTTAATAACCTTCCCAAGGTTCCCCTTTTGCCAACGACTGAGCAACAATGCTCCCCCTTTACCTAAGCTCCCCCTTGACCTAGGATTTCTTGCAAAGTCGTGTTTGGTTTCCCACTTAAACCTAACACTTCTCCCCCCTTGCCACACATCAAAAAGACTCCAACAATTTCCCTCTTATTGGATCTTTCAACCTCTAATGATCATAAACACAGTGTACTAACCCCTCATAAGATTACACATTTGTTTTACATCATTTGGACACCTTTTGATTGCTGAAAAAACCATTTTAGCTTTTACCAATCGACTGCCCCTGAACCAATCAACTGGTACCCTGAAAATCTCATTTTCAGCATTTTTGACCCAATTTCAGAAATGCACAAGAAATTCCACAGATCTCCAAAAATTCCCATATTTTGTGGAGAGGTTTGTGGTACCCATGTTTACTTGGGAGAAATACATTCACATATGTATCTATCACCAATCCCAAGATTGACACAAAATCCAAAACTATCTAAACGGTTCAATCGAACCTTGACCTAAAGTCCTAGTTTTGACCTCCTCTTGATGTCTCAACCCATACCAAATCACAATGCATCCCTAGCATTGATTTATATGGCATCTACACATAAAAAACCAATTTCCATGCTCTATGACCCCAATTTTAACTAAAGTGGAGGAGGGTAAGTTGTATACCTCACTTACCGAAGCTTCTGACTCTGATGATGATGAAGCACTTGTAGGATCGATGCACGTGAGAGGGGGGGTGAATCACGTGACTTTTTTTTAAAAAATTAAATCAGAGTGCTTTAAAAAGCGTGCACAGCGGAAATGAAAGAGACGAAAAACAGACACACAAACACGAACGATTTTTACTTCGTTCGGAGCCTTCGGCGACTCCTACTCGAAGGCCCAGGTCCCTCGGACCTTTCCGTTGGGCAATCTACTAAAACTCTCTATCGGTCAACCCCGATAGAGTAGGCGAGTACAAATGAATTGAAAGTGTGACAACCCCACACTTTCAAGTAATTAAGTGCAATAAAGTATTAAAAGAAATTCTTCTTTTTACCGACGTCCGGAGTAGGTCGACTCTTTCGGGGCAGCGGGACGTCGTCGGCTCGAAGTGTAGCGTTTCCGGAGCAAGGCGCGAGCGTAGAAGAACTTGAAAGCTTTGGAAGAAGTGTTGTCTTTGAACCTTGGTCGAGGGGCTCTATTTATAGCCCTGGGGGCGCCCGAAACGTCCGGGGCGCCCCTCTGCGTGGCTGCCGATCCGCAGCCCTCTCGGTCAAGCACTTGATCTCTTTATCTTCGGGATCACCTTTGACTGGGGCGCCCGATTTGACCGGTCAAAGCCACATCTCCTTGGCTTCGCGAGGGTGAGCTTCGGCAGTTGGCAGTGAGGTGGCACAGGGGGCGCCCGAGACATGCGGGGCGCCCGACGCGCGCGGCTGTCGGGGCGTTTACCTCTCTGCTGACTTTGGGTTGACTCTGGGGCGCCCGACACATCCGGGGCGCCCTGCTCAGCTACGGCCTCACTCCTTTGAGGCTCTCTGAGCTGCAGAATCATAGTCCTTTGGTCCTGCATCCAGGGTTAGTCCAGAACACGGCTAGCACAATTTTATATGGACTAAAATAAGATACAATTCTAAGTTAATTAGATCCTGTCTCCCAGACCAGGATCTAACCAGGACTCAACTTAGATCACCTAAATGGGTCTAAGTTGGACCGCGCCTAAAGTCCAAGATTGGACTCGTCCTCACTGGGTCGCTCCTCCAGTGACTTACCTTACTTACCCATTATGCAGCTCTGCTTGACTTCTTGACCCTACCAGGACTTCCTGCCAAGGCTCAACCACCTTGGTCTTCCTGCCAAGTCTCAACCAACTTGGTCTTCAGCCAGTTGTCAGGTCTCGCGGACCCAACTGGACTTTCCGCCAGGACTCAACCATCCTGGACTTCAGCCTGGTGTCTGGTCCTAAGTCTTTCAACTCTGCACACTTGGTAAAGAGGTTAAACACACACAACCCTAACTTTAACCACTTTGTCATACATCAAAACCCGAGTTTGACCGTCAGTGCAAACTGCACCAACAGCACTTTCATCTTCATTGCTCGAGCTTCTTTCATCATCTGATGACTTTGAGTGGTCCACTGCCATGAGAGCAAAGTGAGACACTTGCTCCTCTTCTCCCTCCGAGGATGATGGATCATCCCAAGTCGCCTTGATGTTGGTGGCACCCTTCTCCTTTCCCTTCGACCTCTTCTTGTCACCTTTCTTCTTCTCCTCCTTCTTTTCATCTCTTCTCTTTAGTTGAGGGCACTCGTTCTTCATGTGTCCCTCTTGGTGGCAGTTGTAGCAGATGATGTCCTCTGCCTTACCCTTGCCATTGGACCCTTTACTAACATAAGACTTGTTAGAAAAACTTTTGAAAGCCCTACGCATTTTTCTTACCATGAAAGCCTCTTGGTCGCTATCCATAGAGGCACTGGACTCCTCTGAGTCGGATGAGGAGGAGTAGACCACCTTCTTCTTCTCCTTCCTCTTCTTCTTCTCCTTTTCTGCAATAAAAGTTATACCTTTCTCTTTGGCTGAAACATTAGCTTGCTCGTGCAGTTCAAATTCACAAAATAGATCATCTAATTTTACTATTGACAAATCCCTTGATACTTTGTAGGCATCAACCATTGACGCCTACAAAGTTGTTCTTGGGAAAGACTGTAGGACGTACCTGACGAGATCTCGATTTTCAATCTTTTCTCCAATCACATGGAGTTCGTTGATGATCTCCTTCACCCTTCCATGCAGCTGGTTGACAGTTTCGTTGCTCTTCATGGGCAGGGGTTGGAGTTAGACAACGAGCAAGTCCTTCTTTGCTCTTCTGGACTCGTTGGAGCCTTCATTCAGTTCAACGGGTTTGTCTCATAACTCTTTGGCGCTCCTGAATGGTCCCACCTTATTGAGTTGCTCCTTTGGCAACCCGCACTGTAGTGTGGTGGTGGCCTTGGTATTTGACTGCGCCCTCTTCATGACATCCTTCGACCACGATCTCATTGGTGTTGGCTCTCCTCTTTCGTCGACGGGTGCATCGAATCCATCTACAATACTAATCCAGTTTTCAATGTCATTCATAAGATAGTACTGCATTCTACCTTTTCAGTATGCGAAGTCATTCACGTCGAAAAAGGGTGGTCGTGAAGTGCTGTATCCCTCTTGAAACGCCATTTAACTTTGCTCCAGTCGACGGTGAGTTCATCCGAAACGAACCAGCTCTGATACCAATTGATAGATCGGAGGCGATGCTAGAGGGGGGGTGAATAACACTTTTTTGTCGAATTTCTCTACAAAATAGTTAACGCAGCACAAACAAAATATGTAAAAGACAAAACAACAATGCTAACACAGAAATTTACTTGGTATCCACCCGAATAGGTGACTAAGCCAAGGATCCACGCGCGTACTCCACCTCCACTATGAAAAGTCTCCTTCAGGTGGAGAAACCTTTACAAGGGTGTTGTCTTCCTCTTTACAGAATGCAATGATTAGAGAGAGAGGAAAGTACGAAGACTTTATGCACGAACAACACTTCGTTACAGTACAAAATCGTACCGTTCACGTGCAAAAAAGTCCACTTTTTATAAGAGAACAGGTCAGCCTCGTAGGTTGTCCAACCCCGCACCAGTCGACTGCCCCTGGGGCAGTCGACTGGCCTAGCATTAATTGCTAGCCAACGGCTAGTTTTTGGGGAGTCATCAGTCGACTGCCCTTGGGGCAGTCGACTGGTAGAAGGCTGAAAACCTTCTGTGAGTTTTGGCAGTTGACTGCCCTCTGGTCAGTCGACTGCCCACTCACTTACAGCTATTCTTCACATTTTCCTTCACGTGTGCCTTCAGGTTCACTCCCTTGGCTCGCCCCTTGAAGTCGTCTTCCTCTGGCTCTCGTCCCTCGGATGCACACACAAGCCTTCCCTTGGCTTGCCTCCATGCCACCCTTCACGTGTGATCTTGAAGTCCACTTCCCGGTTTTCTGATAAGTACCATTTTGTTGATTATTTTAGTTGTTAAAATTCATGTTTGACCCATGTTTTGCTTGCTTAATTGTGATTTTACCCTAGGTTTTAGAACTTTCTTTTATTTTGGACTTAATTACAAATCTTGATATTTTTGGATTATTTGGCCACTAAATTTTTGAGCTATTTTTGTAGGCATGAAAGGTTCATGGACCTAGGGCATACTGGGTCAAACTTGAGCCGGATGTGACCCGGATCGAGTTATCAAGCTTAGGATTAATCTGGGCCGTCCGATTCAAAAGCGGCTAGATCTGAGCCATCTGGGATCATCTGAAGCCATACAAGCTAGGGTTAGGGCTGATCAAGCACTCGGATCAAGATCTGAAGGTTTCATCCCAATCAAAGCTCATTCGACCGTTGGATCAAGCTCAGAGGGTTCTAGATCGTCCGTTCAAATATTAGGTTGATCTGGACCATCCGTTGCATATCTGGAGGATCCGAGCTACCACGAGGCAGATCCTGACCATTGATCAACATCTGGAAAGTTTGGGTCAGATCTGATGAAGATCAGCCGTTGGATTTCCTCAAATCAATCTGAACCGTCCAATGCTAAGTATTTAATCAAAAACCTGTGCAGCTCTTCCCTTCATCGCGTCTTCGCCGCAACAGTGTTTTCCTTCATTTTTCTTCGTGTTCTTCAAGCTTTTCATCCATCCGAAGGCGTGATCACTTAATCCTTCACTAGAGCAAGGGCTAGGTCAGTGGAGAGAGTACTCTGTGAGGTTTTCAGATCGAATTTTGCTCAATAATAGAGCTGCATGAGGTTTCAGCAGTTCTGTTATCTGATTTCAGCAAGCTCAGCTGTGCACCATCGTCATTTCATCCAAGCTATCCAGAGGGGTTCCCTGGAAGGCTCTGATCATTCCCAAATCCCAATCGCAATCCACCACAGCGAGGTTGAAGAAATCGAAAGCAGATTTCAGCTTGAGCAGGGTCTGGATGGATTCGATAGCAGAGACGGTTCTTCCACTGAATTGTTGAGCTTACGGGTCCGAGGTTCTCCCTTGCGTGACGAACAAGGAGCTCTTGAGCTGGGGAAAGGTTGAGGAGTAGTTTCTTATTGAATTTTCTGTTTGTGTTAGCTGTAATTCCTTGCCGTAACTGTTCTGTTCTGAATTTCTTCTTTTTCAGCTACTGTAATTCAATTCTTAAGTTGTCTTTGCTGTAATTTTAGCTTTAGTTCTGCAAGTAAAGTAGCTAGGGATCTTATTCAGTGACTAATTGAAGTTAATTTAGTTTATCTGCTATTTATTGCGTGCGTATCAACACAATTGCTGCGTGCCACTTCTATTTCTGCAATTTCTGCCGATTTCTGAAGTTGTATCAGAGTAGTTTGATTTCTAAATCGTCTCTTCATTCAGTAAGTTGTTAAATTGCTGCATTCAAGCTAGGAAGATGCTAGTTAGTTAACATAGAGCTTAGTTTTGGTTGCCCGCAGTTCCATTTCAAGTTTAGCTTAGCTAGCGTATCAACTTAACTTCTGCTATTTAGTTTCAGTTTCAATGTATTTCAGTCTGTAGTTTCTGAATTTGCATCAATTAAGTTTCAGTTCTAAGGAATTTTACAGAGCATTAGCTGAAAGCAATCAATTTCCGTTGCTTGTTTGATTTTAACATCCAAATCAGTTCTGAATTTCACAAGTCATTCCTTTATTTCTGCATTGAGTCTTCGCAAGTGCATTTCAAGTTTTAGTTTGCTTGAATTGGTTGGAACTTGATCTGAAATTCAGCATCCATTCCTGCAAAGTTCTTCATTGATAGTTTGCTTTTCAAACTGCATTCGCTCAGCTGCATTTCTGAACTGAAAGAATTAGTTTTTTTTTTGGCACAAAAATTCAGTTTTGGAACAAGGGTTCCATCTTGCGTGCCAAGCTGTTTTGGGCACTGATTTGAATCAGTTGTTGGTTTGTCTTTTGGTGTAGGATAGCTTTTGAAATCTATTGATATCACCTTTAGCATTTCTGAATTTTCTTTGCATTAGTTAGCTTTAAAAACTTGTAGCAGAGTTAATGTTTGTTGCTTGTTAAATTTCCGAATTACATAGTTAGCAATTGTTTTAAGTTTGATTTGCTTTCCGAAAATTTGCCATCACTGCGCCTATTCATTTGTTTAGCATTTAGATTGCATTTAATATCCATCGTGTTCCATTTTAATTTCGATTAGCTACCTTGGTTGAGTAGGTCTTCTCTTGTTTGAATTACTTAGTTGCCATCACTTGTTTATTGCATTTAGTTGTAATTCTTTTCTTTTTGTTGCATTTCGATTTCTATTTGCAAAACAACCCCAGATCACATTCGAAACCCAAAATTCACAAACGACACATAAATACGAGCTCGAATCACACAACGTCAACTAGTCCCGAGGAAAAATATGACCTGTGGCCCCTTTACTACGTTTTCATATTTTTGATTGCAAAAAGGGTTTCCAGCATTATTCATATTTAAATTTGAGACCCACATTCGAGACAGTCTATTTTGGGTCCGTCACTTTCCCTTGAAGTCCTCCTCTCTCGGCTCTCGTCCCTCGGATATGTTCTCCACGTGTGATTCTCTAAGTCCTGCAAACTCAATCACATATATATCAAATACAACATATCACCCTAACTTTAAACTTATTGGCACAAACATCAAAACCATGATCTTCTCGATCATTCTTGGGCCGACTGCCTCAACAGAAACTCCTACTCCACGATTGTCCGTAAGGTGGACGATCCCAATCCTTCGGTGGATGATTCCCCGGAACACCTCCGGCTAGCTCTTGTTGCTCCTTGTGGTTGGAGAAACCTCGCCACAACTCGCATCACCTTCTTGAGCTCTTAGACTACTAATTGACCTTTAACCAAAGCCACTTTCGTCAAGAACTTTCAGCCAAAACCGAGGCCCTTTAAATAGTGCTCTATGATGAAATGACCATTACCAGTCGGCTGGTTAAGAACTAGTCGACTGGTCCCACTTAGATTCGAACGTTACAGCCCAATGTTCGAATTTCAGCTGCCATCAGTCGACTGATCCATGGGCAATCGACTGATCTTTCTGTGGACTTTAGCAGTCGACTGCCCTAGCACCAGTCGACTGGTCCACTTCTAAATCTAAGGTTTCCTTTCCCGAGTACAATTCTCTCAGCACCCGACCCTAGGATTTCCTTCCCGAGTACAATTCCCTCAGCACTGAACCCCTCACGACTTAGCTGACTCTTCATCCAGCAGCCTCGATCTGTTGCCTTCAAGCCCTCTTCGACTTTGGCTCTCGTTCCTCGGATGCATGCAAGCCCACGACCTGTCTCTCATGCCCTCCTTCGCGTATGCCTCGAAGTCTGCTTCCCTTGGCTCATCGTCCCTGCTTTGTCCACGGTCCCTCGGATGCATACAAGCCCACGGCTTGTCTCCCATGCCATCCTTCACCTGTCCCAAAGCCACCCAGCTAAGTCCATGTGTATTCTGCAAAACCTGCATACTCAAATACACATATCAAACACAAGGATAAACCTAACTTAAACCCTTTGTCAAACATCAAAATACATGGTTACTCCGAACCATAGATTGCCCCAACATCTTACCCTTGTAGCTCCCCCTTGATGTGAGGTTTTCTTCTTCTCCTTCCTCACCCACTTCCTCAAATGCTTCAATTTCTTGAATTCTCCTTTCTTTGAGCATTTGGTGTGGTAGTGTCCTAGCTCACCACACATGAAACACCTTATATACTTCTTCTCATTCTTTGCTTCATCCCTACAACTAATGTTAGTTTTCAAATTAATTGAATTGAGTTTAAGGTTTACCTCCTTTTTTTTACCTAATGGACACTTATCCTTGTAGTGTCCCTTTTGATTGCACCCAAAGTAAATTATGTGATCTTTGGATTTTAGTTTGGTGGATGTGGAGGTTAGGTTGATAGGTTGACTTGTTCTTCAACCTTTGATGAGGTGGATGCTTCTTCTGGCTCCGGCATTGAAGATAGTCTCTCATCTTCTTGTGCCTCTTCACTTGAGGAGGTGAATTGTTCTTCATCTTCTTTCTTTTCCTCCTCAGATGTTGAGCTTCTCTCCTCATCCGATTGGTCTTTTCCTTCCTCTTGGACCATTAAGCCCATCTCCTTGAGCTCTTCTTCTTATTCTACTCGTGTAGGGTTTTCATAAAGCGCTAACATCTTGCTCCATAATTCATGCACATTTTTATATTCACCTACACGACTAATCACATCGTTAGCAAAGCATTAAGTAAAATTAAAATTACTTTATCATTTGCCTTCGATTGTGTTTGCTACTCCTTAGTCCAATATTTTAGTCAGAGCTTCTTCCCATTTTTATCTCTTGGGGCTTTAAATGGTTCTTTAAGCGCGATCATGAGATCTCAATCTATGTTAAACCAAGTCTTTGCCCGCAACCTCCAATAGTCGAAGCTCTCGCGATCGTAGGGAGGTAGAACGTTGATATCATCTCCTAATCTTTCTTCCACCGCCATTGTCTCTAGTCTTTTGCTCTCTTGGCAGTAAGTTCGTCGATGAGCAACCCGACTCTTGTTGGAGATCAGTGCATATGGCTAGAGGGGGGTGAATAGCTCATTGCCCCCAATTCAATCATTTCTTCCTATACGGTAAGTTTGCGCAAGCGGAATAATATAAACTAAAACTAACATAAAGGTAGACCAATCAATGTACGTGGTTCGGAGATAAAGCTCTTACTCCACGACAGTCCATAAGGTGGACGATCTCGATCTGTCGGTGGATGAGTCCCGGAAGACCTCCGGCTAGCTCGCGTAGCTCCTTGTGGGTGGAGAAATATCACCACAACTCACATAAGATTCCTGAGCATAAAGACTATTAATTGACATTTAACCAAAGCCAATTTCATCAATTCCTAGCCAGCCAAACCGAGCTCCCTTAAATAAAGCTCATGGCTGAACTAGCTGTTACCAGTCGACTGGTGTCTGGTTTCAACCGAATCCGAATGTTACAACCCAACGTTCAAATTCCAGCCGACACCAGTCGACTACGCAGAAGATCAATCGACTGATCCTTCTGTGCCTTACACCAGTCGACTGTTACAAGCCATAGTCGACTGCCCAAACCCTAAACCTAGGGTTTTCCTTCCCGAGTACAATTCTCTTAGCACTCGAACTCTCACGACTCCGCTGACTCTTCACTTAGCGGTCTCGACCCGTTGCCTTCAAGTCTTCTTTGACTTTGGCTCTCGTCCCTCGGAGGTATACGAGCCCGCGACTCATCCTAATGTCATCCTTCGGGTGTGCCTCAAAGTGCGCTTCCCTCGGCTTATCGTTCCTGCATTATCCATGGTCCCTCGAATGCAAACAAGCCCACAGCTTATCTCCAGATGCCATCCTTCACCGGACCTGAAGCCGTCCAGCTAAGTCTATATGTGTTCTGCAAACCTGCACTCTCACATACACATATCAAATATAAAGGTGAACCTAACTTAAACCTTTTGCCCAAACATTAAAATACATGGTGACTCCGGACCATAGATTGCTCCAACACTATCTCCCGAGTTGACCTCGGGGCCTTCTTCCATTTTCTCGAGATCGTCTCGAGAGCCCGATTCCTGGTCTGACGTCGAGGGTTTTCTTTCGTTCTTCCGAGATAGTCTCGAGAGCCCGATTTCCGGTCTGACCTCGGAACACTAGTTTGGTGAGCCCTATCACATAGCTTTCCCATGCCACGTGTTTATCCCAGGTTGCTCATCCCTATCATAAATCCCTCCCTTCAAGTCTAATCGAAAGAAGTGTGGTTGGCTGATTATGCTGGTGGCACGATAAGGGGAAGCAAAGTATCTGCGGGGCTCATATTACCATTCCTTTTCTCTTGACGACTTGCCGGGTCCTAGGAATCGAAACATTCGTCACTTGACCCAAGGCGATCGTTTAAGTTAATCCAAGAGTGCTTGCGAGTTCCAAGGCCCGGTAATGATAGCTATCCATCACCCATTAAGAGTGCATAGGATATCTTAATGGCGAGAGACCATTCTAGCAAATAGAATACTGTCATTTGGCAGGGTCTTTTCTACGTGATTTCCCTCTGATACGCTTAGTAGGGTCATATCAACCGACGA